>CM055126.1:56029204-56181704 GCA_029206835.1 Rana muscosa | reverse complement strand
ATGGGCACAGTGAGGCATGCACATGGACACAGTGAGGCAAAATGAGGCACAGTGAGGCATGCAGATGGACACCCTAGGCTTCGAGTCAATACGTTTTCCCAGTTTTTTGTGGTAAAATTAGGTGCCTCGGCTTATATTCGGATCAGCTTATACTCGAGTATATACGGTAGATCTAGACTGAGAAACAAAAGTTTAAAAATAAATATAAAAAAAAGAGGAACACTTGTTTTTTTTTTTTCCCGCAATTGATCTTTTATGTTACCCTATAACGATGTTTAAATCGCCCCCTAGGTGTGATATGTGAAGCTCAGAATGAGGAATCGCGGTTGGTATTTGGCGCGGCGGGAGGCAATGTCACTCTTCAGCTCAACAGGAATGATGTTGAAGACGTCTCCTGGGTCTACGATGGTGGTCATCACAGGATTACAACAAAACCAGGAGAACCCATCCACTTTCGGGATCCCGACCACAAAGGAAACATGTTGTCCACTGATGATGCTTCTTTAGTAATAATGAACCTCAGCCTGGAGGATCAAAAAGTCTACACTGCAAGTCTACAGCTAAAAGCAACACAAGAGAGCTACGTGATACGTTACGACCTGAAAGTCTACAGTAAGTTTTGTTATAAAGACTGAGAGAAAGCGAGAGAAACAGAGAGATGGCAGCTTTGTAAGTGCAGTTGGCCATGAGCTCCGTTTCTTAGAGAGCCATGTAATGTGCTGGAATGGCTAAAATGTATTATAAATACCGTAGAACCTTGGATTACGAGCATAATCCGTTCCAGGAGAATGCTTGTAATCCAAGGCACTCGCATATCAAAGCGAGTTTCCCCATAGAAGTCAATGGAAGCGAAGATAATTTTTTCCGCATTGACTTCTATGGCATGCAATACTGCATGTGGCCAGAGGTGTGGGGGGGGCGCCAGAGAGCCTCAGAAATACTTGGGGACAGCTCGGCTGATCTTGGAAACCCTCGGAAAGATTGGGAAACACCCGAGAACAGAGTATTTCCAAGTGATTACGAGTGATACTGAGTATTTCCGAACGGCTCCGAACTGTTCCGAGTGTCCCCGGCTCCCCCGCACCTCTGGCCAAATGCGGCCAACACTCGCAAACCGAGTCAGGATTTATAAAAAAAAAGTTGCTCGTTATTCAAAACGCTCATTAACCGCGTTACTCGTAAACCAAGGTTCCACACTGTATTACCTTTTGTTCCTATTAAACCCTCCTAGCTCTCCCAGAGTCCTCCATCTTGGTGGTGCTGTTGGAATGAGTAGTCATCAAACAATGTCATATTTTTCCAGCGATTGACAAACCAAATGTTTTCAGTGGTTGACCGTTGAACCTCCATGGTTGGCTATTATATTGATAAACTTAAAAAAATAAAATTGAAAAACTTTGTAGCCTGCCAAATGTGCAGCTTGTTACACCCACAATTGTATCATGCTATGCAGAAATATAAACAAAATAAAAAAATTATACATAAAAATTTAGTTATTTTTTTTTTTTAGCACTTTGTAGAGCACATAGACCATCCACCTTGCCACCAAAGGAGCTTACAATCTAAAGTCCCAAATGCAAGCATACAAGCACAAGTACATATACCAAAGACAACTGAGGAGCAGATGGACAAAGCCTACAGCAACCTGTATATTCCATGTAGATAATGTGCCTGGTGGTAATTGAACCCAGAGCTCCAATGTTGTGGGGTGAGAGAGAGAGAGAAATAAAATAAGGGATACAATTTATAGATAGATACAGTGTCGGCTGGTGCTCCAAATTTTTAGGGGGGTTCAAACAAACTGAAAAAAAACCAAAAACATCAATTGCCACCACTGTGCCCATTAAACGCAGCCACTGTGCCCAAACGCCACCAATTTGCCCCACCAAATGCAGCCAGTTTGTTCTAAAATACAGCCAGTTTCCCCCCAAATGCAGCCAGTTTGTCCCCAAATGCAGCCAGTTTGTCCCCAGCCAGTTTCCCCCCAAATGCAGCCAGTTTGTCCCCAAATACAGCCAGTGTGTCCCCAGACAGTTTCCCCCCAAATGCAGCCAGTTTGTCCCCAAATGCAGCCAGTTTGTCCCCAAATACAGCCAGTTTCCCCCCAAATGCAGCCAGTTTGTCCTCAAATGCAGCCAGTTTCCCCCCAAATGTAGCCAGTTTGTCCCCAAATGCAGCCAGTGTGTCCCCAGCCAGTTTTCCCCCAAATACAGCCAGTTTCCCCCCAAATGCAGCCAGTTTGTCCCCAAATGCAGCCAGTTTGTCCCCAAATAAAGCCAGTTTCCCCCCAAATGCAGCCAACGTCCCCCCAAATGTAGCCAGTTTGTCCCCAAATGCAGCCAGTTTGTCCCCAGCCAGTTTCCCCCCAAATGCAGCCAGTTTGTCCCCAAATGCAGCCAGTTTGTCCCCAGCCAGTTTGTCCCCAAATGCAGCCAGTTTGTCCCCAAATGCAGCCAGTTTCCCCCCAAATGCAGCCAGTTTGTACCCAGCCAGTTTGTCCCCAAATGCAGCCAGTTTGTCCCCAGCCAGTTTCCCCCCAAATGCAGCCAGTTTGTACCCAAATGCAGCCAGTTTGTACCCAAATGCAGCCAGTTTGTCCCCAGCCAGTTTCCCCCCAAATGCAGCCAGTTTGTCCCCAAATGCAGCAAGTTTGTCCCCAAATACAGCCAGTTTCCCCCAAATGCAGCCAGTTTGTCCCCAAATGTAGCGAGTTTGTCCCCAGCCAGTTTCCCCCCAAATGCAGCCAGTTTCCCCCCAAATACAGCCAGTTTCCCCCCAATTGCAGCCAGTTTCCCCCCAAATGCAGCCAGTTTGTCCCCAGCCAGTTTCCCCCCAAATGCAGCCAGTTTGTCCCCAAATTCAGCCAGTTTGTCCCCAAATGCAGCCAGTTTGTCCCCCAAATGCAGCCAGTTTGTCCCCAAATGCAGCCAGTTTCTGTCACGTACCTGACGGTGACGAGCCCGGTTAGCAGAGGGGGGCCTCCCTTACGGCTCCCACCAGCGGCCCCTGGTGGTATAACAGGAGGCACGGAGGTGGAAGGGGTACGAGTGCCTGGCAGGATCAAGGACTGCAGCAGGTGATCAGGAACCAGCAGGTGAGTAGACAGGAACCAGGAACTACAGCAGGTGACCGGAACCGGGAGGCACAGCAGGTAGACTGGAACAAGCAGGTGAGTAGACAGGAACCAGGAACTACAGCAGGTGACCGGAACCGGGAGGCACAGCAGGTAGACTGGAACTAGCAGGTGAGTAGACAGGAACCAGGAACTACAGCAGGTGACCGGAACCGGGAGGCACAGCAGGTAGACTGGAACTAGCAGGTGAGTAGACAGGAACCAGGAACTACAGCAGGTGACCGGAACCGGGAGGCACAGCAGGTAGACTGGAACTAGCAGGTGAGTAGACAGGAACCACCGAGCAGCGGCAGGTGATCAGGAACCTGGATCAGGCAGGATCGTCAGACAAGCCAGGGTCGGGTAAACTAGCAGGCAGCGAGGTACAGAAGGATCAGGCAATACGGAGGTCAGAGACAGGCCGAGGGTCAGGTACAGGTGGATAGCAGGAGGGTCACTGAAAGCCGGGTCAGATACAGGTGGTTAAACAGATCAGGTCACTTTGGGTATACGCTGTAGAGCAGACAGCAGGGACTGTCTGCAAGTGAGAGGTTTAAGTAGCCCTTCTGGCGTCACCTGCGGGGTGCGCGTGTGCACGTGCGCGCGCGCACGCAAATGGGACCCAGGAAGTCCCGGGCGTCTGTTCCTGGCAGGATCTCCATGACATTGCCCCCTCCCAAGGGGCAGCCTCCGGATGCCCCTACGGGTAAGCTTCTCGGGGTGAGACCTCCTGAAGGCTTGTATCAGGTCTTTGGCGTGAATGTTCTCTTCCGGTTCCCAAGAGTTTTCCTCTGGTCCGTAACCCTTCCATTTTATTAAGAATTGATTCCGGTTATTTCTTCTTCGTGTGTCCAAAATAGCTTCTATCTCGAATTCCTGTTCCCCGTCTATGATGACGGGATCAGGGTGAATCGGGGTCCGACCTGGGAATGGGTTGGAAACTGATGGTTTCAATAGAGACACATGAAAAACAGGGTGGACCCTCAGGGAGTCGGGGAGCTCCAGCTCGTAGGCCACTTTGTTAATTTTCCTCTTGACAGGAAATGGCCCTAGAAACTTGGGACCCAATTTTTTGGAAGGGCAAGCCAATCTTAGATTGATGGTAGAGAGCCATACTTGGTCGCCTGGTGCCAGCGCTAATTCACCCCGTCTCCTCCTGTCGTAGACCGTCTTGTTATACTCCTGAGTTTTCGCCATGGTTTCGCGTAGAAGCTGGTTGTTAGAGGAGAAGAAATTTACCTTTTCCAGAACTGCGGGCACCGAGCACTCTGGAAGAGAGTTGGGCAGAAATGTGGGGTGAAACCCGAAGTTCGCAAAGAATGGGGTCTGGTTAGTTGCGGAGTGGATGGAATTATTGTAGGCGAACTCAGCTAGCGGAAGCAGGGAGAGCCAGTCATTCTGAGCAAAGGAGGAGAAACAACGCAAATATTGCTCGAGGGTCTGATTTGTTCTCTCAGTCTGTCCGTTGGTTTGAGGGTGGTAAGCCGAAGAGAATGATAGCTCTATTCCCAGAGTCTCGCAGAGGGACCTCCAGAACCGGGAGGTAAATTGTACCCCCCGATCGGAGACTATATTAGCAGGTACCCCGTGGAGCCTGACGACTTCTTTAATGAATATTTGCGCAGTTTCCGGGGCCGAGGGGGTCCCTCTCATAGGAACAAAATGTGCCATCTTGGACAGACGGTCCACTATCACAAAGATAGTGGTATGGTTCTCAACCAGGGGCAGTTCAACTATAAAGTCGATAGAAAGCATTTTCCACGGTCTATCCGGAACGGGTAAGGGCCTCAGTAGTCCCCAGGCTTTGGATCTGGACCCTTTATTCCGGGTACATGTAGTACAGGACTCCACGAACCTCCTGCAATCCTCGCGTAGTCGAGGCCACCAGAAGGTACGTTGAACCAACTCAGTGGTTTTAGCCACGCCAAAGTGCCCCGCAAGGGCATGATCGTGGCAGAGCTCTAGCACAGTTATCTTTAGTTCTTCTGGTACGAATATCCTGTCTTGATGCCAGAGTAATCCATCCCTGGTCTGCAGGTCCAGCTCAGAAGAGAGTTCCTGTCTAGTGGTGGCTTGTCTGATCCGGGTAAGTAGGTCCTCCTGAAGTAGAAGAAAGTTCCCAGGAGCGAGAATTGTATCGGGTGAGGAGAGTTCTTTGGATTCATGGAACATTCGGGACAACGCGTCAGGTTTAGTGTTCTTGGCACCGGGGCGGTATGTGACATGGAAGGAGAACCGGGAAAAAAAAAGGGCCCATCTGGCTTGTCGTGGCTTTAGTCTCTTTGCAGTTTTCAGGTACTCTAAGTTCTTATGGTCGGTAAATACTAAGATCGGGTGAGCAGCCCCTTCAAGTAAGTACCGCCATTCTTCCAGGGCGGATTTGATCGCCAAGAGTTCCCGGTCTCCCACGTCATAGTTCTTCTCTGCCGCAGATAATTTGCGAGAAAAGAAGGCAACTGGATGAAGCAAAGCCTTGGTTCCTTGCCTCTGTGACAATATTGCCCCTACAGCGACCTCAGAAGCATCTACCTCAAGCACAAATGGTAGAGAGGAATCTGGATGTTTTAAGATGGATGCAGAGGTGAAGAGACCCTTGAGAGCCTCGAAGGCCTCTTGGGCAGGGATGAGCCGAACACCCCCCTGTTCGGTTCGCACCAGAACCTGCGAACAGACAAAATGTTCGTGTAAACTTTAGAACCCTATTAAATACAATGGACTCGAACGTTCGAAATCTAAAGTGTTAATTATAAAGGCTAATATGCAAGTTATTGTCCTAAAAAGTGTTTGGGGACCTGGGTCCTGCCCCAGGGGACATGTATCAATGCAAAAAGAAGTTTTAAAAACGGCCGTTTTTTCGGGAGCAGTGATTTTAATAATGCTTAAAATGAAAAAATAAAAGTGAAATATTCCTTTAAATTTCGTACCTGGGGGGTGTGTATGATATGCATGTAAAGTGGCGCATGTTTCCCGTGCTTAGAACTGTCCCTGCAAAAAATGTCATTTTTGAAAGAAAAAAAATGCATTTAAAACTGACTCGCGGCTATTAATGAATTGTCGGCTCCCGGCAATACATACAAAAGTCATTGATAAAAAAAAAAAAAAAGCGTGGGGGTTCCCCAGAATTCAATTACCAGGCCCTTCAGATCTGGCATGGATTTTAAGGGGAACTCCACCCCAAGTTTAAAAAAAAAATGGCGTGGAGTCCCCCTAAAAATCCATACCAGACCCCTTATCCGAGCACGCAACCTGGCCGGCCGCAGGGGAAAAGGGGGGGACGAGAGAGCGGCCCCCCCTCCCTCCTGAACCGTACCAAGCCACATGCCCTCAACATGGGGAGGATGTCCCCATGTTGATGGGGACAAGGGCCTCATCCCCACAACCCTTGCCCGGTGGTTGTGGGGGTCTGCGGGCGGGGGGCTTATCGGAATCTGGAAGACCCCTTTAACAAAGGGGACCCCCAGATCCCGCCCCCCCCCTATGTGAATTGGTAAGGGGTACATTGTACCCCTACCATTTCACGAAGAAAGCGTAAAAAAAATGTTTAAAAAAACACACAAACACCTTGAAAAAGTCCTTTATTTAAAAAAATAAATAAATAAACATTCCAGCGGTGAAATCCAGTGTCCCGCGGCGATCCCGATGTCCAGCGCTGTCCTTCATTGGTTGTGCCTGAGCGGACCTGATGGGGAACTCCCTCTCAGTATTTTAAATGTATAGACCCGCCCCTTCTAAAGTTCCCCATCAGGTCCGCTCAGCGGACGAGATGCGGAACATGAGAAGGGGCGGGTCTATACATGTATTACCAAAGTGAGAGCAGTTCCCCATCAGGTCCGCTCCCTCGGTATGTCGGACCCGCCTACGTCATTGGCTTGAGCGGGGAACTTCCTTCACTATGTAAATTTAAATTACACAGTGAAGGAAGTTCCCCGCTCAGGCCAATGACGTAGCTGGTCCGACATACCGAGGAGGCGGACCTGATGGGGAACTGCTCTCACTTTGGTAATACATGTATAGACCCGCCCCTTCTCATGTTCCGCATCTGGTCCGCTGAGCGGACCTGATGGGGAACTTTAGAAGGGGCGGGTCTATACATTTAAAATACTGAGAGGGAGTTCCCCATCAGGTCCGCTCAGGCACAACCAATGACGGACAGCGCTGGACATCGGGATCGCCGCGGGACACTGGATTTCACCGCTGGAATGTATTTTTTTTATTTTTTTAAATAAAGGACTTTTTCAAGGTGTTTGTGTTTTTTTAAACATTTTTTTACGCTTTCTTCGTGAAATGGTAGGGGTACAATGTACCCCTTACCAATTCACATAGGGGGGGGGGCGGGATCTGGGGGTCCTCTTTGTTAAAGGGGTCTTCCAGATTCCGATAAGCCCCCCGCCCGCAGACCCCCACAACCACCGGGCAAGGGTTGTGGGGATGAGGCCCTTGTCCCCATCAACATGGGGACATCCTCCCCATGTTGAGGGCATGTGGCTTGGTACGGTTCAGGAGGGAGGGGGGGCCGCTCTCTCGTCCCCCCCTTTTCCCCTGCAGCCGGCCAGGTTGCATGCTCGGATAAGGGGTCTGGTATGGATTTTTAGGGGGACTCCACGCCATTTTTTTTTTAATTTGGGGTGGAGTTCCCCTTAAAATCCATGCCAGATCTGAAGGGCCTGGAATGGATATTTGGGGGAACCCCACGTCAATTTTTTTTTTATTTGCGGCGGGGTTCCCCTTAATATCCATTCCAGACCTGAAGGGCCTGGTAATTGAATTCTGGGGAACCCCCACGCTTTTTTTTTTTTTTTTTCTCAATGACTTTTGTATGTATTGCCGGGAGCCGACAATTCATTAATAGCCGCGAGTCAGTTTTAAATGCATTTTTTTCTTTCAAAAATGACACTTTTTGCAGGGACAGTTCTAAGCACGGGAAACATGCGCCACTTTACATGCACATCATACACACCCCCCAGGTACGAAATTTAAAGGAATATTTCACTTTTATTTTTTCATTTTAAGCATTATTAAAATCACTGCTCCCGAAAAAACGGCCGTTTTTAAAACTTCTTTTTGCATTGATACATGTCCCCTGGGGCAGGACCCGGGTCCCCAAACACTTTTTAGGACAATAACTTGCATATAAGCCTTTATAATTAGCACTTTAGATTTCTCCCATAGATTTTTCGAATTTGCCGCGAACACCCCAATTTGTTCGTTGTTCGGCGAACGGGCGAACAGGCAATGTTTGAGTCGAACATGAGTTCGACTCGAACTCGAAGCTCATCCCTACTCTTGGGCCTCAGGGGACCAGTGGAAACGGGTTCCTTGCTTGGTTAACTGGGTAATGGGCGCAATGACGGCGGAGAACCCCCGGATGAACTTACGGTAAAAGTTAGCGAATCCAACGAATCGTTGGATTCCTTTCTTATCCACTGGCGCTGGCCAGTCCAAGATTGCGGTGATCTTCTGTGGGTCCATCCTGATGCCTTCGCCAGAGATGATCAATCCCATGAATGCTATGCTCTCCCGCTCAAACTCGCATTTCTCAGCCTTCGCATATAGACTATGCTGTCGAAGCCGGCCTAACACACTTCTGACATGCCTGCGATGGGAGTCAAAGGAGGAAGAGAAGATTAGTATGTCATCTAAATAAGCAATCACAAAGAGATCTAAAAAGTCCCGAAGTACATCATTAATAAAATACTGGAAGGGGGCAGGGGCATTGCACAGCCCAAAGGGCATCACCAAATACTCGAAATGTCCGAACCGGGAGCGGAAGGCAGTTTTCCACTCATCGCCCTCCTTGATTCGGACCAGATTATAGGCTCCCCGGAGGTCGAGTTCAGTAAAAATTACGGCAGCTCCCAATCTTTGGAATAACTCTTGTACCAGAGGAAGAGGGTAGCGATTTTTGATGGTGACCTTATTTAGTTCACGGTAGTCCACACATGGCCTGAGGGTATGGTCCTTTTTCTCCACGAAGAAAATGCCTGCGCCTGCTGGCGACGTAGAGAGGCGAATGAACCCCTTTAAAAGGTTCTCATCGATGTATTCCTTCAGAGCCCCCTGTTCTACCTCCGTTAAAGGGAAGATCCTACCGAAAGGAATAGCTGCTCCGGGAAGTAGATCAATGGGGCAGTCGTAGGCCCGGTGGGGTGGTAGTGTCTCTGCCCCCTGTTTACTAAACACATCAAGAAAGTCCAGGTAAGCGTCAGGGATGGCCCGACGTATTCCGGCCCCAGTGTCGGTACACATTAAAGTGGCAGGCCCAGGGGGCTTGTGTGAGCCGCAGGACTGTTGGCAGTAGGAGGAAGAAAAAGTGATCACCCCCGTGACCCAGTTGATGGTAGGATTGTGGGCTTGTAGCCAGGGCATACCGAGAATTATGGGGAACAGTGGAGAAGAGATAATGTCCAGCCGTAGATATTCTCTGTGCACCCCGGTAGAGGTGGGGACAGTGACAGGTAGGGGAGCCGTCTCCTCGACCACGGGCCCCGACTTGATAACGGACCCGTCAGCCAGGTGAACACGTAGTCCATGGGTCTTAGGAAATAGAGGGATCAGTTGAGTGCGGGCAAAAGTTGAGTCCATGAAGCAACTACAAGCCCCAGAGTCAATAATTGCGGACACTTGCAGGGTCCTTCCTGGGAGCTGCAGGGTGATAGAAAGAGCAAGGTGAGAGGAGGATTTGGTCTGAGGGTGGATCACAACAGGAGAAACTGATAAGCACTTACGGAACTTCAGAGGACAGTTCCTAACAAAGTGTCCGGATTCCCCGCAGTACAGGCACAGGTTATGCGCACGCCGGCGTTGGCGTTCCTCCGGAGTAAGGGAAGGGCGGAGGACCCCAAGCTGCATGGGTTCAGGAGCATCGTACGAGGGGGTCAGAGGTGCTGCAGGAGCTGGGTGCAGATGACTGGGGACCCGGGGAAGCATCCAGGTCGGCCGGGTGAAGCCCGTGGCCCTCTCAGCCCTCCGTTCCCTCAGGCGTCGGTAAATCTGAATTGTCAGATCGATCAGCAGGTTCAGATTCTCTGGTATTCCGACCCTAGCCAGTTCGTCCTTCAGGGGGTCAGAAAGGCCCATACGAAACTGGTGACGGAGGGCAGCGTCATTCCAGCTGGTATCTGCGCTCCAGCGCCTGAATTCAGCTACATAGCCTTCCGCTGCTCTGCGTCCCTGCTGAAGGGTCCGCAGGGCGTTCTCTGCAGTGACCGAGAGCTGAGGGTCCTCATACAGTTGGGCCATGGCATCAAAAAAAAGAGTGAGGCTGTCCAAGGACGCATCTTTACGTTCTAGCAGGCGGTGGGCCCAGTTCTGTGGGTCTCTGGAAAGCAGTGAAATTACAAAGCCCACCTTGGTGGCTTCTAAGGAGAAAGTGCGGGGCTGTAAGGCAAAGTACAACTCACAGGAGTTCCGGAAAGCCCTGAACTTGCTCCGGTCTCCGGAGAATCTTTCGGGCGTAGGTACCCTGGGATCAGGGGGAAGCATGACCACCGTGGGTGCAGCTCCTGCTCCGGCAGAGGAAGTGGAGGCAATTGGACCCCCTTGAGCTCCAACGGGGTTGGTGAGGAACCGCACTTGTCCTTCCAGGTGAGTGTAGCCTTGCTGGAGGCTCGTGACGGCCTCGGTCAGTCCCGCCAGGTGTCGGCATAGTTCCTCCATAGGTGAGGCTCCCTGCTCGGGCTCAGACATGGCTGTCTGCTGCTGTCACGTACCTGACGGTGATAAGCCCGGTTAGCAGAGGGAGGCCTCCCTTACGGCTCCCACCAGCGGCCCCTGGTGGTATAACAGGAGGCACGGAGGTGGAAGGGGTACGAGTGCCTGGCAGGATCAAGGACTGCAGCAGGTGATCAGGAACCAGCAGGTGAGTAGACAGGAACCAGGAACTACAGCAGGTGACCGGAACCGGGAGGCACAGCAGGTAGACTGGAACTAGCAGGTGAGTAGACAGGAACCAGGAACTACAGCAGGTGACCGGAACCGGGAGGCACAGCAGGTAGACTGGAACTAGCAGGTGAGTAGACAGGAACCAGGAACTACAGCAGGTGACCAGAACCGGGAGGCACAGCAGGTAGACTGGAACTAGCAGGTGAGTAGACAGGAACCACCAAGCAGCGGCAGGTGATCAGGAACCTGGATCAGGCAGGATCGTCAGACAAGCCAGGGTCGGGTAAACTAGCAGGCAGCGAGGTACAGAAGGATCAGGCAATACGGAGGTCAGAGACAGGCCGAGGGTCAGGTACAGGTGGATAGCAGGAGGGTCACTGAAAGCCGGGTCAGATACAGGTGGTTAAACAGATCAGGTCACTTTGGGTATACGCTGTAGAGCAGACAGCAGGGACTGTCTGCAAGTGAGAGGTTTAAGTAGCCCTTCTGGCGTCACCTGCGGGGTGCGTGCGCACGCGCGCACGCAAACGGGACCCAGGAAGTCCCGGGCGTCTGTTCCTGGCAGGATCTCCATGACAGTTTCCCCCCAAATACAGCCAGTTTCCCCCCAAATGCAGCCAGTTTGTCCCCAGCCTTGCACTTACCTTCCTAAGCTCAGCGCCGTCCTCCTCCATGCTCTCTCATGTCTTCTTCCGTCCTCAATGTCGCTTCAGCCAATCAGGTTACCAGTAACCAGACCCGGTGAACCTGATTGGCTGAGACGCGTGTCAGTGTTAACCAGGGAACGCACAGCCGTGCGTCCCCTGGTTAACTATTGGGAAGCCGATTACAGCCCACAGGCTGTAATCGGGAAGCCTATCAAAGCCGCTGGCTCTGATAGGCACTTCCAAAAACCAACCAACTGCTGTTATTCAGATGGCCGGCGCTCGCCAGGGGGCCGGACATCTGAATAGTGGGTGGCAGCGGCGCCGGCGACAATACATAGGTTCATGCAATGCATGAATGTATGTATGTATTGTTGACGGTGCAGGGGAGAGAGGGGGCGGCGCTCCTGTGCCCACTATGGACGCACCGCCACTGGATAGATATATAGATAAATAGATAATTACTGTAGGTAGAGAGCCACTGCTCTCACCCATTTACTGATAGGTGCTAGATTTGTTTTTTCAACAAAGCAGATGAGGAAAGCCTGAAAACATGTGACAAGGAGGTTCTAGCTCCACCTGCTGGCTGAAAATAAGAAAACAAGCTATCCATATGTAAAAAATTAAAATTAAAATATAGATAGATAGATAGATAGATAGATAGATAGACATACATGCTGATATATAAAAGATAGATAGACATTTTCTTTGTTTTAGCTCCACCTGCTGGCTAAAAATTAGAAAACAAGCTATCCATATGTAAAAAATAAAAATATAGATAGATAGATAGATAGATAGAGAGATAGATAGAGAGATAGATGGAGAGATAGATAGAGAGAAAGATAGAGAGAAAGATAGAGAGAAAGATAGATAGATAGATAGATAGATAGATAGATAGATAGATAGATAGATAGATAGATAGATAGATAGATAAATAGATAGACAGACATAAAACATGTGACAAGGAGGTTCTAGCTCCACCTGCTGTCTGAAAATAAGAAAACAAGCTATCCATATGTAAAAAATAAAAATATAGATAGATAGATAGATAGAGAGATAGATAGATAGAGAGATAGATAGAGAGATAGATAGAGAGAAAGATAGAGAGAAAGATAGAGAGAAAGATAGATAGATAGATAGATAGATAGATAGATAGATAGATAGATAGATAGATAGATAGATAGATAGATAGATAGAGAGAGAGATAGAGAGATAGAGAGATAGAGAGATAGATAGATAGACATACATGCTGATATATAAAAGATAGATAGACATTTTTTTTGTTTTAGCTCCACCTGCTGGCTAAAAATTAGAAAACAAGCTATCCATATGTAAAAAAGATGAATAAACATACTGATAATAGATAGAAAAATAGATAGATAGATAGATATAGGATAGAATAAATAGATAAATATGGAATAGATAGATAGATAGATAGATAGATAGATAGATAGATAGATAGATAGATAGATAGATAGATAGATAGGTAGATAGATAGATAGATAGATAAATAGATAGACAGACATAAAACATGTGACAAGGAGGTTCTAGCTCCACCTGCTGTCTGAAAATAAGAAAACAAGCTATCCATATGTAAAAAATAAAAATAAAAATATAGATAGATAGATAGATAGATAGATAGATAGATAGATAGATAGATAGATAGATAGATGATAATAGATAAATAGATATTTTTCAAAAATTAAGTTGCGCTAAACTCTTTAACAAATAAATATAGTGAAACTTTGATAAAGTGAAAAAATGAATATCATAAATAAAGTCCATCAAATAAAGATGAAAGATTGTTGTGAAGCTGACAGACGATGCACCCAAAGAATGTGATAGGGAAAAAGAAGACTTCCACCACAACACACACTGCCGCTTACCGACTTCCAATGATCTCCTATCATGGCCGGAGATCACCAGCGCTTTTGGCTTAATACCGAGCCCGGGCCTTTGGTAAGTTGAATGGAGTGCCGTGTCTTCCCACCTCAACATTAAAGAATTTACATGTTTGTCAAAAAAAAACGTATTTTGGACTTTAATACCCTATTTTGGTCAGCTCAACGGCCAACACCGAGGTGTTAGCAATACATGATAAGCCATTCCAAAGCTCTGATAAGGAAATAAAATGGGTGCCTGCTCAGGGACTCCCCGAATGAGAGGGGTTTACAAGTAAAGATGCATCAAGACAACTTAAAGGTCAATTAAAGTTCTCTTTAAATTTATGTATCCAATGGACTTCTCATTTTTTCATTAGACCGACAAACTCACAACCCTTCAATAGCGGCACAAGGTTGGTCATCGTCCTTTCGGAAGGCCGGTGACCACCCTCCGAGAACTGATGGAGCACATGAATAAAATCAAGACTTATACATCAGTTTGGAATATTTGTTGAAATGTTTCTTCTGCAGAGATATTATCAGCAGAAGACATCCACTTAGAGGGCAACATCACCAACAACGAGCCTTGTGGAGTTCTTATGACTTGTGTGGTGAAGGAACCCAACGTGACTGTGACCTGGAGGAACAGCAGTGGTCTAAATATTACTGGTAATGTCCTCTATATAGAAGACGTTTATTCGAGCGTCAACATCACCTGTACCGCCAAGAACCCCGTCAGTAACGTCACCAAGGCTGTGAAACCTTTGGAGTTCTGTAGAGGTAACTGAATATCAAACTCATGTCTCATCTACATGGAGAGAGATGGTGTTTTTTTTTTGTGTGTGTTCTGGTCCTTAGGGAACAATTTTTTCCATTGATACCAACAATGGGGTATAATTCCCCACCATTGACACCAATAAATGTTTAGCATTCCTCCCAATGACACCGAAGATGGGACACAATTCCTCCCAATGACAGCAACAATGGGGCCCATTGAGACCAATGATGGGACACAGTTGCTTCCAATGACACCAACAATGGGGCATAATTCCCCCCTTTAACAGCAATGACGGGGGTAGATCTCCACCCAATGACACCAAAGATGGTGTACAATTCCTCCCAATGACAGCAACATTGGGGCATAATTCCCCCCTTTGACACCAATGATAGGGGTAGATTTCCACCCAATGACACCAAAGATAGGGCAAAATTCCTCCCAATGACAGCAACAATGGGGGCCCATTGACACCAATGATAGGGGTAGATTTCCACCCAATGACACTAAAGATAGGGCACAATTCCTCCCAATTACAGCAACAATGGGGGCCCATTGACACCAATGATGGGGCACAGTTCCTTCAAATGACACCAACAATGGGGCATAATCCCTCCCTTAAACGCCAATGACGGGGTATGAATTGCGCCCAATGACACCAAAGATGGTGTACAATTCCTCCCAATGACAGCAACAATGGTTCTCATTGATACCCATGATGGGACACATTTCTTTCCAATGACACCAACAATAGGGTATAATTCCCCCCTTTGACACCAATGATGGGGGTAAGATTTCCACACAATGACACCAAAGATAGGGCACAATTCCTCCCAATGACACCAACAATGGGGCCCATTGACACCAAGGATGGGGCACATTTCCTTCCGAAGATAACCAACAAAGGGGCATAATTCCCCCCTTTAACACCAATGATGGGGTAGAATTGCACCCAATGACACCAAAGATAGGGCACAATTCCTCCCAGTGGCAGTAACAATGGGGCCCATTGACACCAAGGATGGGGCACAGTTCCTTCCAATGACACCACCAATTGGGCGCTCTTCCTCCCACTGACACCAAATATGGTGTATTGTTTATTTCCACTGACGTTGGGACCTTTTCTACCCCCAATGGCCAGAGTCCGGTCCTCATTAAGTCTGAAGGAATGAAAACTGGCCCTTTGTTTAGAAAGTTTGGAGATCCCCAATATAGAGAACAGAGTCAGTTTTCTAGGAAGTGCTAACATTGTTACCATTATTACAAGGAAACGCTGCCATTGCTGCCGTTAGAACAAGGAAGTGTTGACATTGGTGGCCATTATTTTATATTTTATTTAGGGTAACTATGGGGCATATTTATAAAAAATTCATTCTGTGGAACTTCATATACATTCGTTCTGTGTGAATGGGGGCAGAATTGAATGTTATTAGGTTCTCTTTAGGTCAAATGTTTTTCTTCATACAGAATATAGTGACCCAGGAAAATACTGCATTATGGCCTCTAAATGGAGCTAATGGAAAAAAACTTTAAAAGTCTGAATGGTTGCACTCCGTTAAAACAACTAACTTTATTAAAACATAAATCACCTGATTACAGCACTTAGACGCTGGGGAAAAGGTTGACGTGTTTCGTGCTATTTTAACACTTACTCATGACTTACGTGTTTCGCGCTATTTCTACACTTACTCATGACTTACGTGTTTCGTGCCATTTCAACACTTACTCATGACGTACAAGTTTCGTGCTATTTCAACACTTACTCAAGACTTACGTGTTTCGTGCTATTTCAACACTTACTCATGACGTACGTGTTTCGTGCTATTTCAACACTTACTCATGACGTACGTGTTTCGTGCTATTTCAACACTTACTCATGACTTACGTGTTTCGTGCCATTTCAACACTTACTCGGGACGTACAAGTTTCGTGCTATTTCAACACTTACTCATGACTTACGTGTCTCGTGCTATTTCAACACTTACTCATGACGTACGTGTTTCGTGCTATTTCAACACTTACTCATGACATACGTGTTTCGTGCTATTTCAACACTTACTCATGACTTACACGTTTCGTGCCATTTCAACACTCACTCTTGACTTACGTGTTTCGTGCTATTTCTACACTTACTCATGACTTACGTGTTTCGTGCTATTTCAACACTTACACATGACTTACGTGTTTTGTGCTATTTCACCACTTACTCATGGCGTACATGTTTCGTGCTATTTCAACACTTACTCATGACTTACGTGTTTCGTGCCATTTCAACACTTACTCATGACTTACGTGTTTCGTGCTATTTCAACACTTACACATGACTTACGTGTTTTGTGCTATTTCACCACTTACTCATGGCGTACATGTTTCGTGCTATTTCAACACTTACTCATGACTTACGTGTTTCGTGCCATTTCAACACTTACTCATGACTTACGTGTTTCGTGCCATTTCAACACTTACTCATGACTTACGTGTTTCGTGCTATTTCAACACTTACACGTGACTTACGTGTTTTGTGCTATTTCACCACTTACTCAT
The DNA here is from genome assembly GCA_029206835.1 of Rana muscosa. Lineage (NCBI taxonomy): Eukaryota > Metazoa > Chordata > Amphibia > Anura > Ranidae > Rana > Rana muscosa. The sequence goes on along the minus strand of CM055126.1, from coordinate 56,164,865 downwards.
GACGTACATGTTTCATGCTATTTCAACACTTACTCATGACGTACGTGTTTCGTGCTATTTCAACACCTACTCATGACTTACGCGTTTCGTGCTATTTCAACACTTACTCATGACTTACGTGTTTCGTGCTATTTCAACACTTACTCATGACATACGTGTTTCGTGCTATTTCAACACTTACTCATGACTTACGTGTTTCGTGCTATTTGAACACTTACTCATGACTTACGTGTTTCGTGCTATTTCAGCACTTACTCATGACTTACGTGTTTCGTGCCATTTCAACACTTACTCATGACCTACGTGTTTCGTGCTATTTCAACACTTACTCATGACCTACATGTTTTGTGCTATTTCAACACTTACTCATGACGTACGTGTTTCGTGCTATTTCAACACTTACCCTTGACTTACGTGTTTCGTGCTATTTCAACACTTACTCTTGACTTACGTGTTTCGTGCTATTTCAACACTTACTCATGACGTACGTGTTTCGTGCTATTTCAACACTTACTCATGAGTTACGTTTTTTGTGTTATTTCAACACTTACTCATGACTTACTTGAAACGCGTTGACCTTTTTCCCTGGCTCCCACCGTGGTATTTTCCAGAATCATTTTTTTTATGAATGAATAACATTCAACCTGGAGAGAAAATAGTCTAATAACATTTGATTTTGCCCCCCGTTTGCACAAAATAAATTTGACAATTGGACATGCAGTTTCAAGGGATGCATAGCTGCAAGATTTTATTTATAAATACACCCCCTTAGTGATGTCATAGAGGTGATGTAAAGACAGACATTTTTTCCTCCACCAGTAACTGAAATACATATTTCGGGTAGACAGGCAGCTAAAGGAAATTGTATCCATTGTTATTCAACTGAAAATTGAAGGAATGATGAAATATTTGTATTGTGTTTGTTTCAGGAAAGACGGCCGGCAATAAAAGGAATAAACACCTGGGGGTCATTGTTAGTATTCTTCTTGCTGTCACTGCTGTGGGCATTACCATTTATCTTTCTTACCGGAGACTACAAAGAAGTAAGTATTTGTTGTATTTTGTGTTCTATATCGCTGAATTATCCATAATCCAGCTGAGCAATGAAAACCGTGAACAGCCTCTTTAGGGAGAGTCAAAAAACAAAAGTGGGGATAAGGAGAGGAAGGGGTTATCCTTGCAAATGGGCAGAAGATTTTGAATGTTTGTGGCCCCTCAGCACAGGGATGGTGGGAGCCCCTCATAATGGGCACAGCCAGGGCCGGCCCAATCTTGGGACCCTGATGGGACCATTGTCCCAGGGGACACTTTAACCCCTTCCTTACTGGGCCATAATAATATAATGCCGGCAGGAACCCTCCCTCCCTTCGGGTGGACGTCATATGACGTCTTTACTTCCTGGCCGTTTAGGGGGCACGAGTGCGCGCCCGTGGCACCGCTCGTGACCCGGTGCGCGTGCCCGGCAGCCGCGATGTCCGCCGGGCACCCGCGATTGCCCGCAATCACGGCAGGTGCGTGGATCTGTGTGTGTAAACACACAGATCCACCTCCTATCAGAGGTGAGGAGACCGATGTGTGTTCCCAGTACAGAGGAACACAGATCGGTCTCCTCCCCTTTGTGAGTCCCCTCCCCCCTACAGTTAGAATCACGCACCAGGGAACATATTAACCCCTTCAGCACCCCCTAGTGGTTAACCCCTTCCCTGCCAGTGACATTTACACAGTAATCAGTGCAGTTTTATAGCACTTATCGCAGTATAAATGTGAATGGTCCCAAAAACGTGTCAAAAGTGTCCGCAATGTCACAATAACAAAAAATTGCAGATCGCCGCCATTAGTAGTAAAAAAATAAATAAAATAAATAAAAAATAAAACTATCCCCTATTTTGTAGACACTATAACTTTTGCGCAAACCAATCAATAAACGCTTTCCCCGACTTGTTCATTCCCCGACTTAGTTGGGGTAGGCGGTACACTTTGGTGGGGGTCAGCCACGCCCACTGACCTTTGACCTCTGGGGACCCGCCCTCTGACCTTTGACCTCTGGGGGAGGTCCCTGTTCAAGAGCCTGGGTCCTAGCCTTGTTCTTAAAGGGAGAACCCTAACCCTAACCCAAACCCTAACCCCTAACCCCTAACCCCAACCCCAACCCCTACCCTAACTGACCTTTGACCTTTAACCCCAAGTGCATCTCCACTTATTGACTCTCCCCACCCTAAAACCCCTACCTTTCCCAGATCCCGCTCGGTTTGTTGGAAAAAGGGGGTAAAAAAAATTTTTTGGCACGCTCGCTTCGCTCGCTCGCCATGAAGCTCGCTCGCTTCGCTCGCTCGCCATAGGACTGCCCCAAATGTAAAATCGTAGGACGCGTTGCCTATAGAAAAATGCTTAAGGCGCGGAGCGCGCGGAGCGCCCCGAAGCACAGCGAGCGAAGCTCGCTGCGCGAGCAGTCGCGCGTTTCGCGCGCGACCTACGCTTTCCCCGACTTGTTCATTCCCCGACTTAGTTGGGGTAGGCGGTACACTTTGGTGGGGGTCAGCCACGCCCACTGACCTTTGACCTCTGGGGACCCGCCCTCTGACCTTTGACCTCTGGGGGAGGTCCCTGTTCAAGAGCCTGGGTCCTAGCCTTGTTCTTAAAGGGAGAACCCTAACCCTAACCCTAACCCCAACCCCAACCCCTAACCCTAACCCTAACCCCTAACCCTAACCCTAACCCCTAACCCTAACCCTAACCCCAACCCCTAACCCCTAACCCTAACCCTAACCCCTAACCCTAACCCTAACCCCCTAACCCTAACCCTAACTGACCTTTGACCTTTGTAGAAGAATACATATCTGTCTAAACTGAGGAAAAAAATCGTTTTTTTAAAAAAAATTGGGATATTTATTAAATCAAAAAGTAAAAAATATTGTGTTTTTTTCAAAATTGTCGCTCTTTTTTTGTTTAGAGCGCAAAAAATAAAAATCTGCAGAGGTGATCAAATACCACCAAAAGAAAGCTCTATTTGTGGGGGGGAAAAAAAACATAAAGATTTAATTTGGGTACAGTGTTGCATGACCGCGCAATTGTCATTTAAAGTGCAACAGCGCTGAAAACTAAAAATAGGACTGGGCAGGAGGGGGTGAAAATGCCCGGTATGGAAGTGGTTAAGAAGGGCGGCAGCCACCCCCCCCCCTGAGAAACTAGTGATGGGCCAGCCACCAGCGGGTCAGTGAGCAGACGGGCAGGCGGGCGGGCCAGTCAGCGGGTGAGCAAACAGGACAGTCGGCAGGTGAGCGGGTGGGCTAGCCAATCAGCGGGACGGTGGGCGGGGGGAGCAGAGAGATGACATCATATGTCATCGCCCGCCCTGCATCACTGTAGTTCCACCCTCACTGTGCAGCCGCGGGCAGCAGAGAGTTTACATCATCTCTCTGGTGCCTGACTTTACTCTGGGACACAGCATGTGACAATTGTATCAGGCAAGTGACAATCCGAAACTTGTGGCAGGTGGCATGGCAGGTGACAATCCGCAACCCGTGGAATATGACGTGGCAAGTGACGATCCGCAACTTGTGGCAGGTGGCGTGGCAGGTGACAATCCGCAACGCGTGGAATATGACGTGGCAGGTGACGATCCGCAACTTGTGGCAGGTGGCGTGGCAGGTGACAATCCGCAACGCGTGGAATATGATGTGGCAAGTGACGATCCGCAACTTGTGGCAGGTGGCGTGGCAGGTGACAATCCGCAACGCGTGGAATATGACGTGGCAAGTGACGATCCGCCACTTGTGGCAGGTGGCGTGGCAGGTGACAATCCGCAACGCGTGGAATATGACGTGGCAAGTGACGATCCGCCACTTGTGGCAGGTGACAATCCGCAACGCATGGAATATGACGTGGCAAGTGACGATCCGCCACTTGTGGCAGGTGGCGTGGCAGGTGACAATCCGCAACGCGTGGAATATGACGTGGCAAGTGACGATCCGCAACTTGTGGGGGTGTCCGAATCAAAACTGTAAGTACATCCAAAAAAAAAGAAAATCATCAGTTTAGGCCGATATGTATTCTTGTACATATTTTTGTTTAAAAAAACCAAAACACAATTAGCGTAGATTGATTAATTTGCGCTAAAGTTATAGCGTCTACAAAATAGGGGATAGATTTATGGCATTTTTATTATTTATTTATTTTTACTAGTGATGGTGGCGATCTGCAATTTTTAGCGGGATTGCAACAGACAGATCGGATACTTTTGACACATTTTTGGGACCATTGACATTTATACAGTGATCAGTGCTATAGAAATTCACTGATTACTGTGTAAATGTCACTGGCAGGGAAGGGGTTAACACTGGGGGGCAATCAAGGGGAGGTGTTTCTTCCTGTGGGGGGAGGGGACTGACTAGAGGAGGAGAGAGGTCGCTGTTCCTGATCACTAGGAACAGCAGATCTGTCTCTCCTCCCCTGTCAGAATGGGGATCGGTGTGTTTCATTTTAGATCTCTGTAGAGCGATCACGTGTGGCCGGCAGACATCGTGGCCGCCGCCACGCACGGGTCTTTTTATACCCCTATATACATGTATAGAGCCATGACAGGTCCTCTTTATACTCCTATATACATGTATAGAGCCATGACAGGTCCTCTTTATACTCCTATATACATGTATAGAGCCATGACAGGTCCTCTTTATACTCCTATATACATGTATAGAGCCATGACAGGTCCTCTTTATACTCCTATATACATGTATAGAGCCCTGACAGGTCCTCTTTATACTCCTATATACATGTATAGAGCCATGACAGGTCCTCTTTATACTCCTATATACATGTAAAGAGCCCTGACAGGTCCTCTTTATACTCCTATATACATGTATAGAGCCATGACAGGTCCTCTTTATACTCCTATACATGTATAGAGCCATGACAGGTCCTCTTTATACTCCTATATATATGTATAGAGCCCTGACAGGTCCTCTTTATACTCCTATATACATGTAAAGAGCCCTGACAGGTCTTCTTTATACTCCTATACATGTATAGAGCCATGACAGGTCCTCTTTATACTCCTATATACATGTATAGAGCAATGACAGGTCCTCTTTCTACTCCTATATACATGTATAGAGCTATGACAGGTCCTCTTTATACTCCTATATACATGTATAGAGCCATGACAGGTCCTCTTTATACTCCTATATACATGTATAGAGCCATGACAGGTCCTCTTTATACTCCTATACATGTATAGAGCCATGACAGGTCCTCTTTATACTCCTATATATATGTATAGAGCCCTGACAGGTCCTCTTTATACTCCTATATACATGTATAGAGCCATGACAGGTCCTCTTTATACTCCTATATACATGTAAAGAGCCCTGACAGGTCCTCTTTATACTCCTATATACATGTAAAGAGCCCTGACAGGTCTTCTTTATACTCCTATACATGTATAGAGCCATGACAGGTCCTCTTTATACTCCTATATATATGTATAGAGCCCTGACAGGTCCTCTTTATACTCATATATACATGTAAAGAGCCCTGACAGGTCTTCTTTATACTCCTATACATGTATAGAGCCATGACAGGTCCTCTTTATACTCCTATATACAGGTCCTTCTCAAAAAATTAGCATATTGTGATAAAGTTCATTATTTTCTGTAATGTACTGATAAACATTAGACTTTCATATATTTTAGATTCATTACACACAACTGAAGTAGTTCAAGCCTTTTCTTGTTTTAATATTGATGATTTTGGCATACAGCTCATGAAAACCCCAAAATCCTATCTCAAAAAATTAGCATATTTCATCCGACCAATAAAAGAAAAGTGTTTTTAATACAAAAAAAGTCAACCTTCAAATAATTATGTTCAGTTATGCACTCAATACTTGGTCGGGAATCCTTTTGCAGAAATGACTGCTTCAATGCGGCGTGGCATGGAGGCAACCAGCCTGTGGCACTGCTGAGGTGTTATGGAGGCCCAGGATGCTTCGATAGCGGCCTTAAGCTCATCCAGAGTGTTGGGTCTTGCGTCTCTCAACTTTCTCTTCCCAATATTCCACAGATTCTCTATGGGGTTCAGGTCAGGAGAGTTGGCAGGCCAATTGAGCACAGTAATACCATGGTCAGTAAACCATTTACCAGTGGTTTTGGCACTGTGAGCAGGTGCCAGGTCGTGCTGAAAAATGAAATCTTCATCTCCATAAAGCTTTTCAGCAGATGGAAGCATGAAGTGCTCCAAAATCTCCTGATAGCTAGCTGCATTGACCCTGCCCTTGATAAAACACAGTGGACCAACACCAGCAGCTGACATGGCAACCCAGACCATCACTGACTGTGGGTACTTGACACTGGACTTCAGGCATTTTGGCATTTCCCTCTCCCCAGTCTTCCTCCAGACTCTGGCACCTTGATTTCCGAATGTACTTTGGACCACTGAGCAACAGTCCAGTGCTGCTTCTCTGTAGCCCAGGTCAGGCGCTTCTGCCGCTGTTTCTGGTTCAAAAGTGGCTTGACCTGGGGAATGCGGCACCTGTAGCCCATTTCCTGCACACGCCTGTTCACGGTGGCTCTGGATGTTTCTACTCCAGACTCAGTCCACTGCTTCCGCAGGTCCTCCAAGGTCTGGAATCGGTCCTTCTCCACAATCTTCTTCAGGGTCCGGTCACCTCTTCTCGTTGTGCAGCGTTTTCTGCCACACTTTTTCCTTCCCACAGACTTCCCACTGAGGTGCCTTGATACAGCACTCTGGGAACAGCCTATTCGTTCAGAAATTTCTTTCTGTGTCTTACCCTCTTGCTTGAGGGTGTCAATGATGGCCTTCTAGACAGCAGTCAGGTCGGCAGTCTTACCCATGATTGCGGTTTTGAGTAATGAACCAGGCTGGGAGTTTTTAAAAGCCTCAGGAATCTTTTGCAGGTGTTTAGAGTTAATTAGTTGATTCAGATGATTAGGTTAATAGCTCGTTTAGAGAACCTTTTCATGATATGCTAATTTTTTGAGATAGGATTTTTGGGTTTTCATGAGCTGTATGCCAAAATCATCAATATTAAAACAAGAAAAGGCTTGAACTACTTCAGTTGTGTGTAATGAATCTAAAATATATGAAAGTCTAATGTTTATCAGTACATTACAGAAAATAATGAACTTTATCACAATATGCTAATTTTTTGAGAAGGACCTGTACATGTATAGAGCAATGACAGGTCCTCTTTCTACTCCTATATACATGTATAGAGCCCTGACAGGTCCTCTTTATACTCCTATATACATGTATAGAGCCATGACAGGTCCTCTTTCTACTCCTATATACATGTATAGAGCCATTACAGGTCCTCTTTCTACTCCTATATACATGTATAGAGCCATGACAGGTCCTCTTTATACTCCTATATACATGTATAGAGCAATGACAGGTCCTCTTTCTACTCCTATATACATGTATAGAGCCATGACAGGTCCTCTTTATACTCCTATATACATGTATAGAGCCATGACAGGTCCTCTTTCTACTCCTATATACATGTATAGAACCCTGACAGGTCCTCTTTATACTCCTATATACATGTATAGAGCCATGACAGGTCCTCTTTCTACTCCTATATACATGTATAGAGCCATGACAGGTCCTCTTTATACTCCTATATACATGTATAGAGCAATGACAGGTCCTCTTTCTACTCCTATATACATGTATAGAGCCATGACAGGTCCTCTTTATACTCCTATATACATGTATAGAGCCATGACAGGTCCTCTTTCTACTCCTATATACATGTATAGAACCCTGACAGGTCCTCTTTATACTCCTATATACATGTATAGAGCCATGACAGGTCCTCTTTCTACTCCTATATACATGTATAGAGCCATGACAGGTCCTCTTTATACTCCTATATACATGTATAGAGACATGACAGGTCCTCTTTATACTCCTATATACATGTATAGAGCAATGACAGATCCTCTTTCTACTCCTATATTCATGTATAGAGCCATGACAGGTCCTCTTTATACTCCTATATACATGTATAGAGCCATGACAGGTCCTCTTTATACTCCTATATACATGTATAGAGCCCTGACAGGTCCTCTTTATACTCCTATATACATGTATAGAGCCATGACAGGTCCTCTTTATACTCCTATATACATGTATAGAGCAATGACAGGTCCTCTTTATACTCCTATATACATGTATAGAGCAATGACAGGTCCTCTTTCTACTCCTATATACATGTATAGAACCCTGACAGGTCCTCTTTATACTCCTATATACATGTATAGAGCCCTGACAGGTCCTCTTTATACTCCTATATACATGTATAGAGCCATGACAGGTCCTCTTTATACTCCTATATACATGTATAGAGCCCTGACAGGTCCTCTTTATACTCCTATACATGTATAGAGCAATGACAGGTCCTCTTTCTACTCCTATATACATGTATAGAGCCATGACAGGTCCTCTTTATACTCCTATATACATGTATAGAGCCATGACAGGTCCTCTTTATACTCCTATATACATGTATAGAGCCATGACAGGTCCTCTTTATACTCCTATACATGTATAGAGCCATGACAGGTCCTCTTTATACTCCTATATATATGTATAGAGCCCTGACAGGTCCTCTTTATACTCCTATATACATGTATAGAGCCATGACAGGTCCTCTTTATACTCCTATATACATGTAAAGAGCCCTGACAGGTCCTCTTTATACTCCTATATACATGTATAGAGCCATGACAGGTCCTCTTTCTACTCCTATATACATGTATAGAGCCATGACAGGTCCTCTTTATACTCCTATATACATGTATAGAGACATGACAGGTCCTCTTTATACTCCTATATACATGTATAGAGCCATGACAGGTCCTCTTTCTACTCCTATATACATGTATAGAGCCATGACAGGTCCTCTTTATACTCCTATATACATGTATAGAGACATGACAGGTCCTCTTTATACTCCTATATACATGTATAGAGCAATGACAGATCCTCTTTCTACTTCTATATTCATGTATAGAGCCATGACAGGTCCTCTTTATACTCCTATATACATGTATAGAGCCATGACAGGTCCTCTTTATACTCCTATATACATGTATAGAGCCCTGACAGGTCCTCTTTATACTCCTATATACATGTATAGAGCCATGACAGGTCCTCTTTATACTCCTATATACATGTATAGAGCAATGACAGGTCCTCTTTCTACTCCTATATACATGTATAGAACCCTGACAGGTCCTCTTTATACTCCTATATACATGTATAGAGCCCTGACAGGTCCTCTTTATACTCCTATATACATGTATAGAGCCATGACAGGTCCTCTTTATACTCCTATATACATGTATAGAGCCATGACAGGTCCTCTTTATACTCCTATATACATGTATAGAGCCATGACAGGTCCTCTTTATACTCCTATACATGTATAGAGCCATGACAGGTCCTCTTTATACTCCTATATATATGTATAGAGCCCTGACAGGTCCTCTTTATACTCCTATATACATGTATAGAGCCATGACAGGTCCTCTTTATACTCCTATATACATGTAAAGAGCCCTGACAGGTCCTCTTTATACTCCTATATACATGTAAAGAGCCCTGACAGGTCTTCTTTATACTCCTATACATGTATAGAGCCATGACAGGTCCTCTTTATACTCCTATATATATGTATAGAGCCCTGACAGGTCCTCTTTATACTCCTATATACATGTAAAGAGCCCTGACAGGTCTTCTTTATACTCCTATACATGTATAGAGCCATGACAGGTCCTCTTTATACATGTATAGAGCAATGACAGGTCCTCTTTCTACTCCTATATACATGTATAGAGCCATGACAGGTCCTCTTTATACTCCTATATACATGTATAGAGCCATGACAGGTCCTCTTTATACTCCTATATACATGTATAGAGCCATGACAGGTCCTCTTTATACTCCTATATACATGTATAGAGCAATGACAGGTCCTCTTTCTACTCCTATATACATGTATAGAGCCATGACAGGTCCTCTTTATACTCCTATATACATGTATAGAGCCATGACAGGTCCTCTTTCTACTCCTATATACATGTATAGAGCCATGACAGGTCCTCTTTCTACTCCTATATACATGTATAGAGCCATGACAGGTCCTCTTTATACTCCTATATACATGTATAGAGCCATGACAGGTCCTCTTTATACTCCTATATACATGTATAGAGCAATGACAGGTCCTCTTTCTACTCCTATATACATGTATAGAGCCATGACAGGTCCTCTTTATACATGTATAGAACCATGACAGGTCCTCTTTCTACTCCTATATACATGTATAGAACCCTGACAGGTCCTCTTTATACTCCTATATACATGTATAGAGCCATGACAGGTCCTCTTTATACTCCTATATACATGTATAGAGACATGACAGGTCCTCTTTATACTCCTATATACATGTATAGAGCAATGACAGGTCCTCTTTATACTCCTATATATATGTATAGAGCCCTGACAGGTCCTCTTTATACTCCTATATACATGTATAGAGACATGACAGGTCCTCTTTATACTCTCATAATGGGCACAGCAGGTGTGCAGACCTGGGAACTCCGCACGTGGATGGTGGGAGCTCCTCATAATGAGCATGGCAGGTGGCCTGACCGGGATTCAAACTGAGGACCCCAGTGCTGCAAGGCATAAGTAATAACTGTGCTGCCCGCATTCTCCACCATTTACAATAAATGCAGCAAGAATCATGGGAACCCCTCATAATGGGCACATCGGGTGTACAGACCCGGGAACTCAGCACAGGGATGGTGGGAACCCCTCATAATGGGCACAGCAGGTGTACAGACCCAGGAACTCAGCACAGGGATGGTGGGAACCCCTCATAATGGGCACAGAAGGTGTACAGACCTGGATTTGTCACCAAAGATACAACTTTGCATTGAGCCTGTAGCAAATTTAATTCACCACAAGATGGCACTATTGGATTATTACATAGAAAAGGAATGGGGCTTACATGTCAAATCTGCACCTTTCTCTCCTTTTACCCATGGAGGAGCCCTTGAAGGAATTTGCATCTCTCAGGAAACCCTGGCTTAAACTATAACCACAGTTTATGGCACATTACCACAATAATTTATATATATATAAGTATAAGGAATGAGGTATACTCCATACATTTGACACACAGAGCAAATCATTTTAATAGAAACAATTATCTTCAGTTTTCAGTCATGAAATAAAACATAAAATGATGGCCAGAAAGCGAGCAGCGTGTCTTTACAATCCCTTCTTTACATTGTTGGTCAGTGTGACACAGATCAGCCCCTGATGCTTCCTCTCATCTGGAGACTACCAAGGATACAATGTCCAGTGATCACTGGGGGGGGGGGGGGGGAGGAGACTAAGCACATGCCTATTCCTTATTATGACTATTGTGAGTGGGTGGAGCTGGGAACACAAGTTCAAACATTTTCCCACCAGTATCCAGAATGAAAAAATAAATTAATCAATGGACGATGGAAATGCAGGAATTTTATCCTCAGAGCCCAAGGAAGATAAGGTGGTTCTATAATGCATAGTTTTGCTTTTTTTTTAAATGTTATGGTGAATGGCCAACCCACCCAGTAATTATGTTGTCATTTAAAATTTAGGGGTGTATTTCTACAATGTCCAGTGAAATACATTTGGTACATTTGTTTCTGTGAAGATTAGGCAAACTGGAATGTTCACAGGCTGTTTCCTCCATTCAAAAAATAAATAAAAAAACAATGGTTGGGGAAAATACCACATCATGGAGCTGATAATTATTTCATAGGATATAGACTCCATCTAGTGGTCATAATGCAGTATAGTCCAAAACCAATTTTTATTTTTATTTTTATTTTTTTATGAGTGAACAACATTTTACCTGTGGAGAGGAAATAATAACATTTGACCTGTGGAGGAAATAATAACATTTGACCTGTGGAGGAAATAATAACATTTGACCTGTGGAGGAAATAATAACATTTGACCTGTGGAGGAAATAATAACTTTTGACCTGTGGAGGAAATAATAACTTTTGACCTGTGGGGAAGAAATAATAACTTTTGACCTGTGGGAAGGAAATAATAACTTTTGACCTGTGGGAAGGAAATAATAACTTTTGACCTGTGGGAAGGAAATAATAACATTTGACCTGTGGGGAGGAAATAATAACATTTGACCTGTGGAGGAAATAATAACATTTGACCTATGGAGGAAATGATAACATCTCACCTGTGGAGGAAATGATAACATCTCACCTGTGGAGGAAATAATAACATTTGACCTATGGAGGAAATAATAACATTTGACCTATGGAGGAAATAATAACATTTGACCTATGGAGGAAATAATAACATTTGACCTGTGGGGAGGAAATAATAACATTTGACCTGTGGGGAGGAAATAATAACATTTGACCTGTGGGGAGGAAATAATACAATTTGACCTGTGCAGGAAATAGTACTTTTGATTTTACCCCAGAACGAATGTACCAACAGATCCACTGGATGAACAGCTATGCAGTTTTTGTTTTATATTTTTAATAAACATATTCCATAAAGTTTTGTTCAAAGGATAAACTGTCTTATTATTTCTCATAGGGTGAAGAAGTGACGCCTCTGAGGGTTTCTGCCCAGCGACTCAGGAGGAGTCCAGTGTTAAAGTAGAACTACTGCTGGGCAGCTAAATACAACATTGGAGTCCAAAACCAAATTTTATTTTTATTATTTTATGAGTAAATAACATTTGACCTGTGGAGGAAATAATACCATTTGACCTGTGGAGGAAACAATAACATTTGACCTGTGGAGGAAACAATAACATTTGACCTATGGAGGAAACAATAACATTTGACCTGTGGAGGAAATAATAACATTTGACTTGTGGAAGAAACAATAACATTTGACCTGTGGAGGAAACAACATTTGACCTGTGGAGGAAACAAGAACATTTAACTTGTGGAGGAAACAACATTTGACCTGTGGAGGAAACAAGAACATTTAACTTGTGGAGGAAATAATAACATTTGACCTGTGCAGGAAATAATAACATTTGACCTGTGCAGGAAATAATAACATTTGACCTGTGGAGCAGTGGCGTACTAAGTGGGGGGGGGCGCCCCGGGTGCCACACACTGGGGGGTGTCAGTCTCGGCAGCGGCTGCCACAGCCGAGCAGAGTGAAGTCGCCTCCCCCTCCTCCTTCCTTTATGTCTACACATACTGTGTAGACATAAAGGAAGGAGGAGGGGGAGGCGGCTTCACTCTGCTCGGCTGTGACAGCCGCTGCCGAGACTGATCAGAGCCGCGACCACTGAGAGAAGGGGATCATTGCGCCGGGTCCCGGGTGTGCTGATGGGCTCGGGTGCAGCTCGCACCCCCCCCCCCGCAAAGCCACTACCTCGGGCTCTCCATGTGTGTTCTGAGGTACATTATGGGTCTGAAGGGGGGGGTCTGCACTGTAGGGGGGGTCTGTACTGTAGGGGGGTCTGTACTGTAGGGGGGTCTGCATTGTAGCAGTGCAGGGGGCTGTACTGTAGGGGGGTCTGTATTGTTAGGGGGTCTGTGCACTTTAGGGGGATCTGTGCACTATAGGGGGATCTGTGCACTATAGGGGGATCTGTACTGTAGGGGGTTCTGCACCGTAGGGGGGGTCTGCACTGTAGAGAGGGGTCTGCATTGTAGCGGGGGTCTGTGCACTGTTAGGGGGTCTGTGCACTGTAGGGGGGTCTGCACTGTAGGGGGTCTGTACTGTAGGGGGGTCTGCATTGTAGGGGGGACTGTGTAACATACAGGGGGTCCAAAAATGTTAGAGGGAGTGTCTCTTTAATATACAGAGGTGCAGGGTGCTGTGTAATGTAAAGGGGTCCAGAGGTGCAGGGGGGTCTGTGTAATGTAAAGGGGGTCCAGAGGTGCAGGGTACTGTGCAATGTAAAGGGGTCCAGAGGTAGAGGGAGTGTCTCTTTAATATACAGAGGTGCAGGGTGCTGTGTAATGTAAAGGGGTCCAGAGGTGCAGGGGGGTCTGTGTAATGTAAAGGGGGTCCAGAGGTGCAGGGTACTGTGCAATGTAAAGGGGTCCAGAGGTGTAGGGTGCTGTGTAATGTAAAGGGGTCCAGAGGTGCAGGGTGCTGTGTAATGTAAGGGGGTCCAGAGGTGCAGGGTGCTGTGCAATGTAAAGGGGTCTAGAGGTGTAGGGTGCAATGTAATGTAAAGGGGTCCAGAGGTGTGGTGCTGTGTAATGTAAAGGGGTCCAGAGGTGCAGGGTGCTGTGTAATGTAAAAGGGTCCAGAGGTGCGGTGCTGTGTAATGTAAAGGGGTCCAGAGGTGCAGGGTGCTGTGTAATGTAAAGGGGTGCAGGGTGCTGTGTAATGTAAAGGGGTCCAGAGGTGCAGTTGTGGAGAGGGGGTACACAGTAGGGACAAAGAGATATTGAAGGATGCAGAGGTATGCAGGGGGCACAGTGGGGTGTTTTTACATTTTAAGGTGGGGGGTGCCAGATATAGGATCCGCCCCGGATGCCAAATGCTCTAGGTACACCCCTGCTGTGAAGAGGAAATAATAACATTTGACCTGTGGAGAGGAAGTAATAACATTTGAAGTGGAGGAAATAACAACATTTGACCTGTGAAAGAAATAATAACATTTGACCTGTGGAAGAAATAATAACATTTGACCTGTGGAAGAAATAATAACATTTGACCTGTGGAGGAAACAATAACATTTGACCTGTGGAGGAAATAATAACATTTGACCTGTGGAAGAAATAATAACATTTGACCTGTGGAAGAAATAATAACATTTGACCTGTGCAGGAAACAATAACATTTGACCTGTGGAGAGATAATAACATTTGACTTGTGGAGGAAATAATAACATTTGACTTGTGGAGTAAATAATAAAATTTGACCTGTGCAGAAAATAATAACATTTGACCTGTGGAGGAAACAATAACATTTGACTTGTTTAGGAAATAATAAAATTAGACCTGTGCAGGAAATAATAACATTTGACCTGTGGAGGAAATAACAACATTTGACTTGTGAAGGAAATAATAATATTTGATCCGTGGAGGAAATAATAACATTTGACTTGTGGAGGAAATAATAACATTTGACCCGTGGAGGAAATGTAGCTTTTTTTTATTATTATTATGACTCCACTTGGTCTCAAAAGAAAAAAAAACTGCTGTCACTGCTTGTGTGTGAGCTGGATTTTGGCTTCAATTTGTTAGTGTATCTAAATCTGCCGTAGCTATATGTCGCACCTTTAAGACATCATAGGAGGCGCGATGACCGCCGGGCACCTACGCGCGCTCGTGACAGAACGAGAATGGGGATGTGTGTAAACACACAAATCCCGGTTCTCTCAGGGGAGAGGAGACAGATCACGTGTTATTACTAAGTATAAACACTGATCTCTCTCCTCCCCTAGTCAGTACCCTCTCCCCTACAGTTAGAACACACACTAGGGAACACATTTAACCCCTTGATCGCCCCCTAGTGTTAACCCCCTTCCCTGCCAGTGACATTTATGCAGTAATCAGTGGCTATTTTTAGCTCTGATCGCTGTATAAATGACAATGGTCCCAAGAATGTGTCAAAAGTGTCCGATCTGTCCGCTGCAATGTCGCAGTCCCGATAAAAATCGCTGATCGCCACCATTACCAGTAAAAAAAAAAAAAAAAAAAACGACATGAATCTATTCCCTATTTTGTAGATGCTATAACTTTTGCGCAAACCAATCAATATATGATTATTGCGATTTATTTATTTTTACCAAAATTATGTAGAAGGATATCGGCCTAAACTGAGGAAAAATTAGGAAAAATTTGTTTCGTTTTTTTTTGTTTTTTTTGTGGATATTTATTATAGCAAAAAGTACAAAATATTGTGTTTTTTTTTCAAAATTGTTGCTTGATTTTTTTTGTTTATAGCGCAAAAAATAAAAACCGCAGAGGTGATCAAATACCACTAAAAGAAATCTCTATTTGTGGGGGAAAAAGGACGTCAATTTTGTTTGTGTACAACGTCGCACGACCGCGCAATTGTCAGCTAAAACGACGCAGACATTGGAGCCTGACGACGTGGTCTGGTGCTCCTCTGCATGGTGCATGTGGACAGCGTCCTCCATATCACTGCTGGCTGTGAACTCCCAATTCTACTTGACCCCACTCATCGACGAGGCGTTTACACCCCAATATTCGCAAGTTTGCTGGATGTTTAATTTTTTTTTTTATTGGACCCAGGCAGCACTTTGAGAGGGGCAGCAAAATGAACCACGGCCGCCTCTCCTTCTCTTCTATATACCCAGCAAATTGATGACCAAGATTTTTTTTCCAGCAGTTTTGTGTGTCATGAGTAGGGATGAGCTTCGTGTTCGAGTCGAACATACGTTCGTCTCGAACATCGGCTGTTCGATCGTTCGACGAAGATCGAACGATTTGGGCCGTTCGCGCCAAATTAGAGTGACGCGAACGGCCCACAATGCACTACGCCATCGCAGTGTCATCCAGGCGCTGTGATTGGCCAAGCATGCACTGTGACCCCGCATGCTTGGCCAATCACAGCGCCGGCAGCGAGGAGAGCAATGATTGGCCACAGGCAGGATGCCTGTGGCCAATTATTCTTGAGGGGGTTTAGTACACGCCCCACACTATAAAAGGCCGCCAGCGCGGCGGCCTTGTGTAGTGTGTTCCGGAGCAGGGAAAGAGAAGCATAGGCAGGGACAGTGTCATTATTTTTCCTTTACTAATCCTGGATTCCTTGTGTTTAGGGACAAATAAGGATAGGTAGGGAGAGTGTCAGTGTGTTATTCTGTGCTAAACCTTGTTTGTAGGGACAGAGAGGTACAGTGAGGGAAAGTGTCAGTGTGCTATTCTGTTCTAAACCAATCTTGCTGAACCATATTTGAAATCCTTGAGTTTAGGGACAGAGAAGGACACTCGTGGAAACTATCAGTGTGCTATTCTGTGCTAAATCTTGTTTGTAGGGACAGAGAGGTCCCATCTCCCTGCAGGCCATCCATTAAACTGTCTGGAAGGCAAACAAGGAGAGGCAGACAGTCAGGAGGCAAAAAAAGAGGGCAAGCAGGCTCTGTGTCTGGGGGCAACAGTGCTGGTCGTGGACGCGGTGCATTGTCATCAGCACATGGCCATGGGACACGCTTGTCCTTCTTTTCGGCAGCTGGACATGTTGAGCCACATCATGCCGAAGACTTGGTAGAGTGGATGACCAAGCCCACCTCATCCTCCTCATCCTCTCTCACCCAGGCTCAGGGTACTGGCAAAGCAGCTGCCAAAGCGTCCTCTACTCTGGTATCATTATCTTCATTAGTCAATCCTTCCCTAGACCCACCATGTCCTCCTCCTGAGGAGTCCCCCGAACTGTTTGAGCACAGTGTTGGGTACATGCTCCAGGAGGATGCCCAGCGTTTCGAAGGGTCTGATGATGATACCCAGCTAGAGGAAGGCAGTAGCGTGAGAGCAGAGAGAGGGGATGCTCAAGAAGGACACCAATCTGGCAGTCATGTTCCAGCAGCTGCAGCATACTGCCAGATTGGCTCCAGTGATGAGGAGGGAGGGGATGATGAGGTCACTGACTCCACGTGGGTGCCTAATAGGAGAGAGGAGGAGGAGGAGGATGAGGAGGAGGCACATCTCCAACGAGGCAGGATGCCCTTGAGTGGCCAGCGTATGGGCAGCACACCGACGGAATCACACCGCACAGCTCCGCCTGTGCAGGGCGCTGCCTCTGCCCGTCATTCAAAAAGTTCTTTGGTGTGGGCCTTTTTTGAGGCGAGTGCATCAGATCGCACAGCTGCTGTTTGCAACATATGTCTCAAGCGTATATCGCGTGGCCAAAACATCAGCCGCTTGGGCACCACATGCTTGATCAGACATATGTTGACCTGCCATGCAGCTCGTTGGCAAGCCTACCTTAAAGACCCACACCAAAGAACAAAGCTGACCTCTCCTTGCACCGCATCAGCTGGGATCTCCAACCCCACTATACCTTCAGTCAGTGCCGGCCCAAGACATTGTGCTGCCTGGTACCAAGAATGAAATGCTGCCCCCCCCCAAAAGAAAAATCACGCCCACCAAAATGCCCCCATATTCATTATTTTATATCATGATAACCAAAATGGACCTGTCATGGCTCTATACATGTATATAGGAGTATAAAAGGACATGTGCGTGGCCGTTGGCCGAGATGTCAGCTGGCCACCCGCGATCGCTCCATTGAGCCAGAACGGGGATCTGTCAATGTAAACAGACAGATCCCCATTCTGACAGGGGAGGAGAGACAGATCTGCTGTTCCTAGTGATTAGGAACAGAGATCTCTCCCCTCCTCCAGTCAGTCCCCATCCCCCCAGTTAGAAACACCTCCCAGGGAACACATTTAACCCCTTTCCTGACAGTGACATTTACACAGTAATCAGTGCATTTTTATAGCACAGATCGCTGTATAAATGTCACTGGTCCCAAAAAAGTGTCAAGTGTCCAATATGTCCACCGCAATGTCACAGTTTCGCTAAAAATCGCAGATCACCGCCATTACTAGTAAAAAAAATATAATAATAATAAAAATGCCATAAATCTATCCTCTATTTGGTAGACGCAATAACTTTTGTGCAAACTAATCAATATACACTTATTGCGTTTTTTTTTTTTACCAAACATATGTAGAAGAATACATATCGACCTAAACTGGTGAAGAAATTTTTTTTTTTGGATGTTTATTATAGCAAAAGTTAAAATAAAAAACAATTTTCAAAGTTGTCGCTATTTTTGTTTATAGCACAAAAAATAAAAACCGCAGAAGTTATCAAATACCACCAAAAGAAAGCTCTATTTGTTTAGGTACAACGTCACACGACCGCGCAATTGTCAGTTAAATCGATGCCGTGCCGAATCGCAAAAAATGATTGAAGTGCATTATTTCTATTGTTATATAAAATAAAATAGTTCAACTCACCATAATGCCGAATAAGTAGGAGCCCCGAGTGTGTCACTTGCCGCGTCACCTGCCACCAGATGCAGATTGTCACTTGTTGCGAATTGTCACTTGCCACAATGCCATCTGCCACAAATTGCGGCTGGTCACTTGCCACGATGCCACACATTGCAGAATGTCACTTGCCACAACATCACCTGCCACACGTAGCGGATTGTCCCTTGCCATGCCGTCACCTGCCACACGTCTGACAGAGAGGAGGAGGGGGTCTGACAGAGAGGAGGAGGGGGGTCTGACAGAGAGGAGGAGGGGGGTCTGACAGAGAGGAGGAGGGGGGTCTGACAGAGAGGAGGAGGGGGGCAGCTGATAGAGAGGAAGAGGGGGGCGGCTGATAGAGAGGAAGAGGGGGGCGGCTGATAGAGAGGAAAGGGGGCTGATAGAGAGGAGGGGGGCGGCTGACAGAGCAGATGAGAGAGACGGACCTCAGGAGGGGGGGCGAGGAGGGGGGTGGCTGATAGAGAGGAGGGGGGCCGCGGGTGGCTGACAGGGCAGATGAGAGAGACGGACCTCAGGGGGGGGCGGCTGATAGAGAGGAGGGGGGGTGGCTGATAGAGAGGAAGGGGGGCTGATAGAGAGGAAGGGGGGGCGGCTGACAGAGCAGATGAGAGAGACGGACCTCAGAAGAGGGGGTGGCTGATAGAGAGGAGGGGGGGCCATGGGCAGCTGACAGGGAGATGAGAGAGACAGACCTAAGGAGGGGGGGCGGCTGATAGAGAGGAGGGGGGCAGTGGGCGGCTGACAGGGAGATGAGAGAGACAGACCTCAAAAGGGGGGGCGGCTGATAGAGAGAGGGGGGCCGCGGGCAGCTGACAGGGAGATGAGAGAGACAGACCTCAGGAGGGGGGGTGGCTGATAGAGAGGAGGGGGGCCATGGGCAGCTGACAGGGAGATGAGAGAGACAGACCTAAGGAGGGGGGGCGGCTGATAGAGAGGAGGGGGGGCAGTGGGCGGCTGACAGGGAGATGAGAGAGACAGACCTCAAAAGGGGGGGCGGCTGATAGAGAGGAGGGGGGCAGTGGGCGGCTGACAGGGAGATGAGAGAGACAGACCTCAAAAGGGGGGGCGGCTGATAGAGAGAGGGGGGCCGCGGGCAGCTGACAGGGAGATGAGAGAGACAGACCTCAGGAGGGGGGGCGGCTGATAGAGAGAGGGGGGGCCGCGGGCAGCTGACAGGGAGATGAGAGAGACAGACCTAAGGAGGGGGGGGGCTGATAGAGAGAGGGGGGGCCGCGGGCAGCTGACAGGGAGATGAGAGAGACAGACCTAAGGAGGGGGGGGGCTGATAGAGAGAGGGGGGGCCGCGGGCAGCTGACAGGGAGATGAGAGAGACAGACCTAAGGAGGGGGGGGGGCGGCTGATAGAGAGAGGGGGGGCCGCGGGCAGCTGACAGGGAGATGAGAGAGACAGACCTAAGGAGGGGGGGCGGCTGATAGAGAGAGGGGGGGCCGCGGGCAGCTGACAGGGAGATGAGAGAGACAGACCTCAGGAGGGGGGGTGGCTGATAGAGAGGAGGGGGGCCATGGGCAGCTGACAGGGAGATGAGAGAGACAGACCTAAGGAGGGGGGGCGGCTGATAGAGAGGAGGGGGGGCAGTGGGCGGCTGACAGGGAGATGAGAGAGACAGACCTCAAAAGGGGGGGCGGCTGATAGAGAGGAGGGGGGCAGTGGGCGGCTGACAGGGAGATGAGAGAGACAGACCTCAAAAGGGGGGGCGGCTGATAGAGAGAGGGGGGCCGCGGGCAGCTGACAGGGAGATGAGAGAGACAGACCTCAGGAGGGGGGGCGGCTGATAGAGAGAGGGGGGGCCGCGGGCAGCTGACAGGGAGATGAGAGAGACAGACCTAAGGAGGGGGGGCTGATAGAGAGAGGGGGGGCCGCGGGCAGCTGACAGGGAGATGAGAGAGACAGACCTAAGGAGGGGGGGGGCTGATAGAGAGAGGGGGGGCCGCGGGCAGCTGACAGGGAGATGAGAGAGACAGACCTAAGGAGGGGGGGGGCGGCTGATAGAGAGAGGGGGGGCCGCGGGCAGCTGACAGGGAGATGAGAGAGACAGACCTAAGGAGGGGGGGGGCGGCTGATAGAGAGAGGGGGGGCCGCGGGCAGCTGACAGGGAGATGAGAGAGACAGACCTCAGGAGGAGGGGTGGCTGATAGAGAGGAGGGGGGCCATGGGCAGCTGACAGGGAGATGAGAGAGACAGACCTAAGGAGGGGGGGCGGCTGATAGAGAGGAGGGGGGGCAGTGGGCGGCTGACAGGGAGATGAGAGAGACAGACCTCAAAAGGGGGGGCGGCTGATAGAGAGGAGGGGGGGCAGTGGGCGGCTGACAGGGAGATGAGAGAGACAGACCTCAAAAGGGGGGGCGGCTGATAGAGAGAGGGGGGCCGCGGGCAGCTGACAGGGAGATGAGAGAGACAGACCTCAGGAGGGGGGGCGGCTGATAGAGAGAGGGGGGGCCGCGGGCAGCTGACAGGGAGATGAGAGAGACAGACCTAAGGAGGGGGGGGGCTGATAGAGAGAGGGGGGGCCGCGGGCAGCTGACAGGGAGATGAGAGAGACAGACCTAAGGAGGGGGGGGGGCTGATAGAGAGAGGGGGGGCCGCGGGCAGCTGACAGGGAGATGAGAGAGACAGACCTAAGGAGGGGGGGGGCAGCTGATAGAGAGAGGGGGGGCCGCGGGCAGCTGACAGGGAGATGAGAGAGACAGACCTAAGGAGGGGGGGGGGGCGGCTGATAGAGAGAGGGGGGGCCGCGGGCAGCTGACAGGGAGATGAGAGAGACAGACCTCAGGTCTCCTGTGACACACAGCGCTAGTTAGGACTCCGGGAGCATGCAGGGCTGGCGCGATTACCCACAGTCCAGCTCCTCCGCTCCTCCAGGCGAATCACAAGCCTCATGTCTGCTGTCCGTCCCTCCCACATAACCTGCTTGGCCAATCACAGGACACCCGCCGCTGCCCCTTGCTGAGCTTGGCTCAAAACGCAGAGAGATTTTTAGGCAGCAGTTTGAACACTGATTTGCCGTTCCCCTGAAAGTGCCGCCTGGGACCGTGGTACCATCGGGTCCCATGGTAGGGCCGGCCCTGCCTTCAGTCCTCTCTGAAACCTGCTCTGAGAGGAATGAAGGTGTAGAATTAGGTGTGTCACAGCCAAGTACTTGCGGCCACTCTGCTAGCAGTACACCGACGTCCGATTCTAGCAGGCAAATTTCCCTGCCCCAGCTGCTGGACCGTCGAAAGAAGTTCACTCCCAGCCATCCACATGCCCAGCGGTAGGGATGAGCTCGGTGTTCGAGTCGAACATACGTTCGACTCAAACATCGGCTGTTCGATCGTTCGGCGAAGATCGAACGATTTGGGCCGTTCGCGCCTAATTCGAGTGACGCGAACGGCCCACAATGCACTACGCCATCGCAGTGTCATCCTGGCGCTGTGATTGGCCAAGCATGCACTGTGACCCCGCATGCTTGGCCAATCACAGCGCCGGCAGCGAGGAGAGCAATGATTGGCCACAGGCAGGATGCCTGTGGCCAATTATTGCTGAGGGTGTTTAGTACACGCCCCACACTATAAAAGGCCGCCAGCACGGCGGCCTAGTGTAGTGTGTTCCGGAGCAGGGAAAGAGAAGCATAGGCAGGGACAGTGACATTTTTTTTTTCTTGCTTAACCTGGATTACTTTAGTTTAGGGAAAGAGAAGGATAGGTAGGGAGAGTGTCAGTGTGTTTTACTGTGATAATCCTTGTTTCTAGGGACAGGGAAGGACAGTGAGGGAAATTCTCCTTGTGCTATAGTGTGCTAAAGCATTGATCATCAACCATCTTTAAAAAAACATTTTTTCTAGGGACAGAAAACTATAGGTAGTGTGAGGGGGTTAGCTCGGCAGCGGGTGTGTGTGACCCCCGGGATGGGCTCCCCACACAAAAACAGGCCCAGCAGACGGAGCTTGTGGTTTTCAAAATCAAAAAGGTGCGGTTTATTTTCTATTTACAGTGACAAAACACAGCAAAGCAAAAGAAACATAAACAAAATAAATCCTGGTCAACTTGACCTCTGACTAAACATACAGGTTTCCTAACTAACAACTGGGATCAGCCTAGTGCTGTCCTAGTCCCTAAGTCCCTGGGTTTAAATGTCCAAGCAAATAGCCACACAGGCTTTGTCTCACCGCACAAGGGTTCACTCTCTCCAGGAAGTCCACACAGGTCTGCTTCCAGGCATGAGCTAACACCTAATGAATCTGGGAGTTCTTATAGAGGCCTAAATGAGCTGACAAGCTTCAGCTGGTCTCATCAACTCCCTGTCTGCACGACGCCCCACACTCTCCCTAGAGGTATGAGTCATCCATGAGCCCACTAGCCTCAGCTGGGCTTATACAACTCTCCACCTAGTTGTATAAGTCGGCGTAAATCCTGAATCCGGGCGAAATATATCTACCCCCCTGGATGCAACCAGGTGACTTTACCTTCCTGCTGTCACAGTAGGAAGAGTGTTAGTTTCTTTCACTGTGATAATCCTTGTTTCTAGGGACAGGGAAGGACAGTGAGGGAAATTCTCCTTGTGCTATAGTGTGCTAAAGCATTGATCATCAACCATCTTTAAAAAAACATTTTTTCTAGGGACAGAAAACTATAGGTAGGAAGATTGTCAGTTTCTTTCACTGTGATAATCCTTGTTTCTAGGGACAGGGAAGGACAGTGAGGGAAATTCTCCTTGTGCTATAGTGTGCTAAAGCATTAATCATCAACCATCTTTAAAAAATCATTTTTTCTAGGGACAGAAAACTATAGGTAGGGAGAGTGTCAGTGTGTTTTACTGTGTGAATCCTTGTTTCTAGGGACAGGGAAGGACAGTGAGGGAAATTCTCCTTGTGCTATAGTGTGCTAAAGCATTGATCATCAACCATCTTTAAAAAAACATTTTTTCTAGGGACAGAAAACTATAGGTAGGAAGAGTGTCAGTTTCTTTCACTGTGATAATCCTTGTTTCTAGGGACAGGGAAGGACAGTGAGGGAAATTCTCCTTGTGCTATAGTGTGCTAAAGCATTGATCATCAACCGTCTTTAAAAAATCATTTTTTCTAGGGACAGAAAACTATAGGTAGGGAGAGTGTCAGTGTGTTTTACTGTGCGAATCCTTGTTTCTAGGGACAGGGAAGGACAGTGAGGGAAATTCTCCTTGTGCTATAGTGTGCTAAAGCATTGATCATCAACCATCTTTAAAAAAACATTTTTTCTAGGGACAGAAAACTATAGGTAGGAAGAGTGTCAGTTTCTTTCACTGTGATAATCCTTGTTTCTAGGGACAGGGAAGGACAGTGAGGGAAATTCTCCTTGTGCTATAGTGTGCTAAAGCATTGATCATCAACCATCTTTAAAAAAACATTTTTTCTAGGGACAGAAAACTATAGGTAGGAAGAGTGTCAGTTTTTTTCACTGTGATAATCCTTGTTTCTAGGGACAGGGAAGGACAGTGAGGGAAATTCTCCTTGTGCTATAGTGTGCTAAATCATTCCTCATCAACCATCTTTGAAATCCTTGTTTTTTGGACAGTCAGGGAAATTGTCGTTGTGCTATTCTGTGTGAAAGCAATCATCCTCAACCATATTTAGAAATCCTTAAGTAAAGGGACAGAGAAGGACACCTGAAGGTAGCCCTTATTGCTTTTTTCCCATCTCCCTGCAGGCCATCTATTAGAATGTCTGGAAGGCAAACAAGGAGAGGCAGACAGTCAGGAGGCAATAAAAGAGGGCAAGCAGGCTCTGTGTCTGGGGGCAACAGTGCTGGTCGTGGACACGGTGCATTGTCATCAGCACATGGCCATGGGACACGCTTGTCCTTCTTTTCGGCAGCTGGACATGTTGAGCCACATCATGCCGAAGACTTGGTAGAGTGGATGACCAAGCCCTCCTCCTCCTCCTCATCCTCTCTCACCCAGGCTCAGGGTACTGGCAAAGCAGCTGCCAAAGCGTCCTCTTCCCTGGTATCAATGTCAGACTCATCATCAGTCACTCCTTCCCTAGACCCACCATGTCCTCCTCCTGAGGAGTCCCCCGAACTGTTTGAGCACAGTGTTGGGTACATGCTCCAGGAGGATGCCCAGCGTTTCGAAGGGTCTGATGATGAAACCCAGCTACAGGAAGGCAGTAGCGTGAGAGCAGACAGAGGGGATGCTCAAGAAGGACACCAATCTGGCAGTCATGTTCCAGCAGCTGCAGCATACTGCCAGATTGGCTCCAGTGATGAGGAGGGAGGGGATGATGAGGTCACTGACTCCACGTGGGTGCCTAATAGGAGAGAGGAGGAGGATGAGGAGGAGGCACATCTCCAACGAGGCAGGATGCCCTTTGGTGGCCAGCGTAAGGGCAGTACACCGACGGAATCACACCGCAGAGCTCCGCCTGTGCAGGGCGCTGCCTCTGCCCGTCATTCAAAAAGTTCTTTGGTGTGGGCCTTTTTTGAGGCTAGTGCATCAGATCGCACAGCTGCTGTTTGCAACATATGTCTCAAGCGTATATCGCGTGGCCAAAACATCAGCCGCTTGGGTACCACATGCCTGACCAGACATATGTTGACCTGCCATGCAGCTCGTTGGCAAGCCTACCTCAAAGACCCACACCAAAGAACAAAGCGGACCTCTCCTTGCACCGCATCAGCTGGGATCTCCAACCCCACTATAACTTCAGTCCTCTCTGAAACATGCACTGAGAGGAATGAAGGTGTAGAATTAGGTGTGTCACAGCCAAGTAGTTGCGGCCACTCTGCTAGCAGTACACCGACGTCCGATTCTAGCAGGCAAATTTCCCTGCCCCAGCTGCTTGACCGTCGAAAGAAGTTCACTCCCAGCCATCCACATGCCCAGCGGTTGAATGCTAGCTTGGCTAAATTGCTAGCGCTTCAACTGCTGCCTTTTCAGTTGGTAGACTCGGCCCCCTTCCGTGAGTTTGTGCAATGTGCGGTTCCTCAGTGGCAGGTTCCCAAACGCCACTTTTTCTCACGGAAGGCTATTCCGGCTCTCTACCGGCATGTGGAAGGCAATGTCTTGGCCTCGTTGGACAGGGCGGTCAGCGGTAAGGTGCATATTACCGCTGACTCATGGTCCAGCAGGCATGGACAGGGACGTTACCTTTCTTTCACGGCCCATTGGGTCACTCTTTTGGCAGCTGGGAAGGATGCAGGACAAGGTGCAGTAGTGTTGGAGGTTGTTCCACCGCCACGCCTCCAAAATGCTACTACTGGTTGTGACACACCTCTCTCCTCCACCCCCTCCTCTTCTTCTTCCTCCATGGCCTCTTCCTGTGGTTTGTCCTCGGAACCAGCGGTGCTCCGTAGGCGTTCAAGGGGCTACGCAAGTACGCAGGCAAAAAGATGCCATGCCGTGCTTGCGCTGGTGTGTTTGGGGGACAGGAGCCACACTGGGGCAGAGGTCCTGTCTGCTCTGCAAGGGCAGGCCGAGAGGTGGTTGACGCCACGCCAGCTTAAGCCAGGAATGGTGGTTTGCGACAATGGCACCAACCTCCTCTCCGCCCTCCGACAGGAACAACTGACCCATGTGCCCTGTATGGCTCACGTCCTTAACCTGGTGGTGCAGCGGTTCTTGGGCAGGTACCCGGGCTTACAGGATGTCCTTAGGCAGGCCAGGAAAGTCTGTGTTCATTTCCGCAGATCTTATAATGCCAGTGCTCGCCTGGCTGAGCTGCAAAAGGAGTTGAACCTGCCCAAGAACCGCCTTATATGTGACATGCCCACCAGGTGGAACTCAACGTTGGCCATGCTGCAGCGGCTGCACATGCAGCAGAGGGCCATCAATGAGTACCTGTGCGACTACGGAACCAGGACAGGGTCAGGGGAGCTCGGGTTTTTTTCACCACACCAGTGGGGCATGATCAGGGATGCATGCACTGTCCTGGCACCATTTGAGGAGGCCACGAGGATGGTGAGCAGTGACAGTGCATGCATCAGTGACACTGTACCTCTTGTCCACCTGTTGGAGCACACGCTGCGTGGAATAATGGACAGGGCACTTGAGGCAGAACAGAGGCAGGAAGAGGAGGACTTCCTTGCCTCTCAAGGCCCCCTTTACCCAGACAGTGTTCCTTCTGTCCCACCCATCGCACAGGAAGAGGAGGAGGAGGAGGAGGAGGAGGAGGATTGTGTCAGCATGGAGGTGGAGGCTGGCACTCAGCATCATCAGCAGCAGTCTTTTAGGGATGATTTACAGTCCCAAGAAACCAGTGGACTTGTACGTGGCTGGGAGGAGATGGCTGCGGATCATGTCGTCCTTAGTGACCCAGAGGACTCCGGACTGAATGCCTCAGCTAACCTACGCTGCATGGCCTCCCTGATCCTGCAAAGTCTGCGGAAGGATCCTCGTATTCTTCGGATCAAGGAGAGGGACCATTACTGGCTGGCCACTCTCCTTGATCCACGGTACAAGGGTAAGGTTGCGGACCTTATGTTACCGTCGCAGAGGGAGCAGAGGATGAGACAACTCCGGGAGGCCTTGCAGAAAGGTCTGTGCAACACGTTCCCAGAGACTGGGAGGTTACAAACTCCTGGTCCTGGACAACGAGTTGCTGAGGCTTCGGGCAGTCAAAGAAGGAGCGGTGGGGAAGGTGGCCGTCTGACCGATGCGTTCAGACAATTCTTTAGTCCGCAGCCCCAAAGTATTATCGTTTCCAGCAACCATCGCCAGCGTCTGATATACATGGTGCAGGAATACCTAGGGGCAAGGTCAGACTTGGACACCTTCCCCACCGAAAATCCTCTGGCTTACTGGGTCTTGAGGATGGATCACTGGCCAGAGCTTGCACAGTATGCAATTGAGCTATTGGCCTGTCCTGCATCCAGCGTTCTTTCAGAACGCACATTCAGTGCTGCTGGAGGATTTGTCACGGATCACAGGGTGCGCCTGTCCACTGACTCGGTTGATCGACTGACTTTCATCAAGATGAACCAGTCTTGGATCACCACCAGCTACCACACACCTGATGCTGATATAACAGACTAATTGATTTTAAAATGTCACATCCCTTCAAGACTGATGCTGAGTTCCTGTGCTGTTATGTTGACTAGCTATCCTCCTCCTCCTCCTCCTCCTCAATGATCCGATTAATGATGATAGCTTGGAAGATCATTTTGGTTTATGGGTGCCGCCACCAGTGGCTAAGGCCCAATTTTTCAGCCCCTGTTTAACAGGGGCGTGTAATTACAATTTTTGATGCAATACTTTGCAACAGGCCTCATTGCTGTGCTCCAAGTACAGTATCTGTGAGGGGTTGCAGTGTTGTGCCACCAGTGCCTAAGGCCCAATTTTTCAGCCCCTGTTCAACAGGGGCATGCAATTATAATTATTGATCTAATAATTCACAGCAGGGCCCATTGCTGCGCCCACCAAGAGTAACTGTCAGGCCTTACAGTGTTGTGTCAACACCACCACCACCACCACCACCAAAGGCCAAAATTTTCAGCCCCTGTTCAACAGGGGCATGCAATTATAATTATTGATCTAATAATTCACAGCAGGGCCCATTGCTGCGCCCACCAAGAGTAACTGTCAGGCCTTACAGTGTTGTGGCACCAGCACCACCATCAAAGGCCCAATTTTTACTACCACTGTTCAACAATTATATGTTATTACAATTCCTGATATAATAGTTGACAGCAGGGCGTTCCAGCACCCACCAAGAGTAACTGTGAGTGCTTACAGTGTTGTGCCAACACCAACACCTAAGGGGCCAATTTCTGCAGAGTATATACGGCAGGTCCCTACTTTCAAACATCCAACTTACAAACTACTACTACTTGCAAACGGAAGAAGACAACAGGAAGTGAGAGGAAATCTACCCCTTGGAAGGAAAATTCTCTCCTGTAAGAATTAATATGGGAGAAAGGTGTCTCCTCTCTACTGATGCTTTATCACCAATCCTTGTTTCAATAAAAACACCACATTTCAAAAACAGTTGTCATTGGGACGCAAAGTGAGGTGAAATGTTCTGAACAGGGGCACAGACAGCAAAACAAATGTTACAGGGGTGATAACCCTTCCCTATGTTTTCCAAAAAGCTTAAAAATAGGTATTTGGGCTGGAGCTACACTTAAACAATGTAGCTGTTCAAAATTACAAACAGATTCTACATAAGAACAAACCTACAGTCCCTGTCTTGTATGCACCGCCTGTATACGGCTGTTCAGAGTATATAGGGCCTTTTTTATTTTGTGTGCGGGGTTCCCCTTAATATCCATACAAGTCCCAAAGGGGCTGGTAATGGGCTGGGGGGGGGGGGGTGTGATGGGGTAGCTATGCCATTTTTCTTAAAGATTTTCATCCATATTACCGGGACCAGACATTACATTAAAGCCGCAAGCAGTTTTAAATGGCTTTTTTTTCCTTTAGAAGTGTCATTTTGTGCAGGGACAGTTCTAAACACGGGAAACACGTGGCACTTCACAGGCATACTTTAGACACCCCCCAGGCACAATATTTAAAGGAATATTTGACTTTTTTTTTTTCACTTTATGAATCATTAAAATGACTGCTCCCGGAAAACGTCCGTTTTTAAAACTTCTTTTTGCATTGATACATGTCCCCTGGTGCAGAACCCGGGTTCCCAAACTCTGTTTAGGACAATAACATGCATAATAGTCGTTATAATTAGCACTTTAGAATCCGAACATTCGCATCCATTGTATTTAATAGGGTTCTAATGTTCGTGCGAACTTTCGGTCCGTTCGCGGGTTCTGGTGCGAACCGAACCCGGGGGTGTTCGGCTCATCACTAGTCATGAGGACAACTGCCCCCCGGGCCGCTCCGCCTACCCCTATACTACCCTAGCCTGCCCCTATACTGCTCTAGCCTGTCTATATACTACTACCCTAGCCTGTCTAGTATATACTACTACCCTAGCCTATCTATCTATATACTACTACCCTAGCCTGTCTATATACTACTACCCTAGCCTATCTATATACTACTACCCTAGCCTGTCTATATACTACTACCCTAGCCTAGCCTATCTATCCATATACTACTACCCTAGCCTGTCTACATACTACTTCCCTAGCCTGTCTATATACTACTACCCTAGCCTGTCTACATACTACTTCCCTAGCCTGTCTATATACTACTACCCTAGCCTGTCTACATACTACTTCCCTAGCCTGTCTATATACTACTACCCTAGCCTGTCTATATACTACTTCCCTAGCCTATCTATATACTACTACCCTAGCCTATCTATATACCACTACCCTAGCCTGTCTATATACTACCCTAACCCGCCCCTTTACTACCCTAGCCCAGTGTTTCTCAACTCCAGTCCTCAAGGCACACCAACAGGTCATGTTTTCAGGCTTTCCATTATTTTGCACAGGTGATTTGATCAGTTTCACTGCCTTAGTAATTACCACAACTGTTTCATCTGAGGAAAACTCCGAAAACATGACCTGTTGGGGCGCCTTGAGGACTGGAGTTGAGAAACACTGCCCTAGCCTATCTATATACTACCCTAGCCTGTCTATATACTACTACCCTATCTATCTATATACTACTACTCTAGCCTCTCGATCTATATACTACTACCCTAGCCTATCTATATACAGGTCCTTCTCAAAAAATTAGCATATTGTGATAAAGTTCATTATTTTCTGTAATGTACTGATAAACATTAGACTTTCATATATTTTAGATTCATTACACACAACTGAAGTAGTTCAAGGCTTTTCTTGTTTTAATATTGATGATTTTGGCATACAGCTCATGACAACCCAAAAATCCTATCTCAAAAAATTAGCATATTTCATCCGACCAATAAAAGAAAAGTGTTTTTAATACAAAAAAAGTCAACCTTCAAATAATTATGTTCAGTTATGCACTCAATACTTGGTCGGGAATCCTTTTGCAGAAATGACTGCTTCAATGCGGCGTGGCATGGAGGCAACCAGCCTGTGGCACTGCTGAGGTGTTATGGAGGCCCAGGATGCTTCGATAGCGGCCTTAAGCTCATCCAGAGTGTTGGGTCTTGCGTCTCTCAACTTTCTCTTCCCAATATCCCACAGATTCTCTATGGGGTTCAGGTCAGGAGAGTTGGCAGGCCAATTGAGCACAGTAATACCATGGTCAGTAAACCATTTACCAGTGGTTTTGGCACTGTGAGCAGGTGCCAGGTCGTGCTGAAAAATGAAATCTTCATCTCCATAAAGCTTTTCAGCAGATGGAAGCATGAAGTGCTCCAAAATCTCCTGATAGCTAGCTGCATTGACCCTGCCCTTGATAAAACACAGTGGACCAACACCAGCAGCTGACATGGCACCCCAGACCATCACTGACTGTGGGTACTTGACACTGGACTTCAGGCATTTTGGCATTTCCCTCTCCCCAGTCTTCCTCCAGACTCTGGCACCTTGATTTCCGAATGACATGCAAAATTTGCTTTCATCCGAAAAAAGTACTTTGGACCACTGAGCAACAGTCCAGTGCTGCTTCTCTGTAGCCCAGGTCAGGCGCTTCTGCCGCTGTTTCTGGTTCAAAAGTGGCTTGACCTGGAGAATGCGGCACCTGTAGCCCATTTCCTGCACACGCCTGTTCACGGTGGCTCTGGATGTTTCTACTCCAGACTCAGTCCACTGCTTCCGCAGGTCCTCCAAGGTCTGGAATCGGTCCTTCTCCACAATCTTCTTCAGGGTCCGGTCACCTCTTCTCGTTGTGCAGCGTTTTCTGCCACACTTTTTCCTTCCCACAGACTTCCCACTGAGGTGCCTTGATACAGCACTCTGGGAACAGCCTATTCGTTCAGAAATTTCTTTCTGTGTCTTACCCTCTTGCTTGAGGGTGTCAATGATGGCCTTCTGGACAGCAGTCAGGTCGGCAGTCTTACCCATGATTGCGGTTTTGAGTAATGAACCAGGCTGGGAGTTTTTAAAAGCCTCAGGAATCTTTTGCAGGTGTTTAGAGTTAATTAGTTGATTCAGATGATTAGGTTAATAGCTCGTTTAGAGAACCTTTTCATGATATGCAAATTTTTTGAGATAGGAATTTTGGGTTGTCATGAGCTGTATGCCAAAATCATCAATATTAAAACAAGAAAAGGCTTGAACTACTTCAGTTGTGTGTAATGAATCTAAAATATATGAAAGTCTAATGTTTATCAGTACATTACAGAAAATAATGAACTTTATCACAATATGCTAATTTTTTGAGAAGGACCTGTACTACCCTAACCCGCCCCTATACTGCCCTAGCCTGTCCCTATACTACCCTAGCCTGTCTATATACTACTATCCTAGCCTATCTATATACTACCCTAGCCTGTCTATATACTACTACCCTAGCCAATCTATCTATATACTACTACCCTAGCCAATCTATCTATATACTACTACCCTAGCCTGTCTACATACTACTTCCCTAGCCTATCTATCCATATACCACTACCCTAGCCTGTCTATATACTGCCCTAGCCTGTCTATATACTACCCTAGCCTGTCCCTATACTACTACCCTAGCCTGTCCCTATACTACTACCCTAGCCTATCTATCTATATACTACTACCATAGCGTATCTATCTATATACTACTACCCTAACCCGCCCCTATACTGCCCTAGCCTGTCTACATACTACTTCCCTAGCCTATCTATCCATATACTACTACCCTAGCCTATCTATATACTACTACCCTAGCCTATCTATCCATATACCACTACCCTAGTCTGTCTATATACTACCCTAACCCGCCCCTATACTGCCCTAGCCTGTCTATATACTACCCTAGCCTATCTATCTATATACTACTACCATAGCGTATCTATCTATATACTACTACCCTAACCCGTCCCTAAACTGCCCTAGCCTGTCCCTATACTACCCTAGCCTGTCTATATACTACTTCCATAGCCTATCTATCTATATACTACTACCTTGCCTGTCTATATACTACCCTAACCAGCCCCTATACTGCCCTAGTCTGTCTATATACTACCTTAGCCTGTCCCTATATTACTACCCTAGCCTGTCTATATACTACTACCCTAGCCCATCTATCTATATACTACTACCCTAGCCTATCTATATACTACCCCAACCCGCCCCTATACTGCCCTAGCCTGTCCCTATACTACCCTAGCCTGTCCATATACTACCCTAGCCCATCTATCTATATACTACTACCCTAGCCTAACTATCTATCCATCCATATACTACCCTAACCTAACCCGCTCCTATACTGCACTAGCCTGTCTATATACTACCCTAGCCCGCCCCTTGGAATTGAGCATAATGGTATGTCATATCATTTTGCATATAGACAAGGTGCTGTTGCATGTAAATCTGACTTCCTGATAAATTAACTTTTAGTTATCATCGTGATATAAAATAATGGATGTGGGGGCCTTTTGGTGGGCGTGGTTTTTTTTTTGTTGGGGGGGGGGGGATTACATTTTTGGACCCAGGCAGCACAATTTCTTGGGCCAGCCCTGCTCTAGAGGCTGAAAAGATCCTTGGGAGGTAACCAGGCAAAGTTCCCCAAAGCATGCATCTTCCCACTTCTAATGTTTAGGCTTCTTGGCCACGCCTGCATGCTTTATATATCAGTCATATGTACCTAAAAAAAAAAAAGGAATCTTTTTGATGTAGGAGCGCTATACGTACTTTATGGAGATGCGTTATAAAGCAAGGAGGGGGAGGGCGGCTTACGGTCCTAGAGGCTGCAGCTCTGGTCCCACAGAGGAGTCTACTAAAGTGTTGAAAGGATGAAAACTTCACACCAATTTGTATAGTTCTTTAAAAGTTTTTTTTTTTTTATTTTGCCCCCCCCCCACCCTTCATCCAGGCTTTTCCATACATTATCTTTTCTTTTTTTCCTCTGATGAAGGGGGAATGTTGAACACCCGAAACATGTTGGCTGTTGCAAAATAAAAATGTTGACTTTTTTTTTATTTTGCCAACGTGTTTCAGGGACTCTGATAATGTAGGCACCTAGACTAGAAAAGCCTGAATGAAGGCTGAGTCAACGTGTTTCCCATTCATCAGTGCTTAAAACTGAAAAATGAGGCACCTGAATTGGAAAAAGCTTGGATGAAGGGGGCAGTGCTGAGCCCCAGAAACACATTGGCTGTTGAATAAAAATCTTTAAAAACTACAAGATTTTTATTCTTCAACAACCAACGTGTTTCTGGGGCTCAACACTCCCGCTTCATCCAGACTTTTCCAGTCCAGGTGCCTACATGATCTGTTTTTTAGCCCTGATGAAGGGGGAATGTTGAATGCCCGAAACACGTTGTTGCAAAATATACAATTTTGACTTTTTTTTTTAATTTTGTCAACATGTTTCAGGGACTCAGCACTACCCTTTTATCAGGGCTAAAAAAATAAAAAATAAGATAATGTAGGCACCTGAATTGGGAAAAAAGGGGGTCAGTGCTGAGCCCCAGAAACACGTTGTCTGTTGCGAAATAAAAATTACAAGATTTTTATTTTGCAACAGCCAACGTGTTTCTCGGGCTCACCACTACCCCTTCATCCAGACTTTTCCAGTCCAGGTGCCTACATTATCTGTTTTTTTTTTTTGTTTTTTTTTAGCCCTGATGAAGGGGGAATGTTAAACACCCCAAACATGTTGGCTGCTGCAAAATAAAATTTAGAAGTTTTTTATTTTGCCAACGTGTTTCAGGGGCTCAGCACTACCCTTTCTTCAGGGCTAAAAAAACTGATACTGTAGGCACCTAGACTGGAAAAGCCAAGGTTTTTATTCTGCAACAGCCAACGTGTTTCTGGGGCTCAACACTTCCCCTTGATCAGGGCTAAAAAAATAAAAAAAATAATAGGCATCTGAATTGGAAAAAGCCTGGATGAAGGGGGGCAGTGCTGAGCCCCAGAAACACGTTGGCTGTTGCAATTTTTTTTTAAAGGACTATACAAGCTTGTGCGGCGCTCCCATACTTTCAAAACTTTAGTAAAAAACAAATGTTGAAGTGGAACAAAAAACAATTGTAGCAATAGGGATGGTGGGGGGGGGGGGGGGGTGCTGCAATGGTGACCTTCCTCAGGCAAAAGCTGGAAATCCAGAGACTAGGAGGTCTGCGGTCTGCTCACGGTGAGCCCAACTGTTCATACTGGCCACTACGCTTCATTTCTGTGCATTTTGTACCGCCCTGTGGAATATGTTGGCGCTATAAGTAAATAAATCCTGGTTCTCCAAGGCTGGAGATGAGAATGGGCCAGAAATAAACTCCTTCGGGGTGCCAAAGACTGGAAGTACATCGCAGCGTCCGGCAAATCTCAAAGCAACACGGAAGATTCGGTCAGAATTTGGCTCGCGCAACATAATTGTGCAGAGCTATCCTGCCCGGAGTCCACAGTTCAGGCTGGTTGTAGGGTAATGGAGGATGGGAATGGTCAGTTTAGCATTGTCTGAATGTCGCGGCATCACAGCCTGGTTGTTGAGGATGTGCAGTCCTAGTTTGGTCCATCTAAGGTCCTTAATAGGCACAATTAAAGGGGCCATTACCTTTAAATGTCTATCACCAGCACAGTCACCTTCCAAAGATGATGATTTGTTCTTTAATTTTAATCAAAATATAACGAATAATCCTCATCCAAAATGTCCTGGAATCCGCAAAAAATATAGTCCGAGCGAGGAGCACCGCGACACCCTCTTACCTGTATGACCAGTGAAGGTGGCGGCGCACTCTATGGAGTCTCAGGATTCCCTGGTTGGGTCTATAGCTCCACCACTGACCGTATCCTCGTACACACTGCATTCCCTCAGTGGCCTCCCCCTTACCTCCCCTCTCTTACACATTCAATCAACAGGAAGCAAGCGGGCTGTGACACAGAATATTTCATCGCTGCGGTGACACACAGGGGCGGCTCTAGGCTTTGTGAGGCCTTAGGCACACCTTAGACATGAGGCCCCACTCACGCCCATAATGGGAAAAATAATTCAAGCAAGAAAAATGGCTGCAGAAAATGTACGGCTCTAGCACACAGGTGATCAGCACCACTTCCAGGGCACCCTCCTCACCCATCAGACATATTCAGCCAATGCAAGAGGGGTGGAGAGAGGGGGAGGTGAGAAAGAGAGAGGGGTAATAGAAAGATCCGATGACGCCGACATTAGTATTGATCACAGGCAAATTAGGCGGCCGCGAGGCCCCTGTGAGTGCGAGGCCTTAGGCGACCGCCTAATTAGAGAGCCGCCTCTGCCACATCTGTGCCTTGGTGGGATACGATTGTTGCACAGCTAAGCTTCCCTTAAAGAGGTCCTGTCATTGTGGCCAAGGGGACCGATTCTGTCTAGGAAAGGGGAACCGGATTTTGAACGGAACTCCTTTCTCTAGTTTTTGGTGGTGTGTGGAAGGGTTAGAACCTCTGTCAGGTCTTTATTATTTCCTGTTGAAGATTTGCCCTCCTGGACATATGTCCCTGCTTGCAGGAGAAGACCTAGGCAGAATGTTAAATGTTAAAACATTCTAGAACAAACCAGAGCTGAACAGCCCCGCCCAGGGGGGCGGTCCCTCCGGACATTACCCTCCCACCCGCAGCTAGCAGACCTCAGTTCGTAACAAAGCAGCACAAACTTAAAAGGAAGGGTGGGTGTCGTGTCGGTCCATGGATGTCAGAGAAATGGATTTTACGGTGAGTACAAAAATCCTATTTTCTCTTATCATCCATGGACCGACACGGCGGCTCTTAATCACTGAACGTGTGGGACGTCCCAAAGCAGTGTCAAGAGGGATGGGAGCAGTATAAATGGAAAAACCAAAAAAACTTCACTCCAAACAAGGCAGAGCTCCTCAACGGAGGAGTTGCCACTTTAAACAGCGGCCTGCAACACCTTGCGGCCGAAGGAAGCATCCGGAGATTCAGCCACATCAACCCTATAAAACTTAGAACAAGGTCTGAACAGACGACCAGTTCGCCGCCTCGCACACTTGTGCAACCGACGCTTGATGTCGGAAAACCCAGGAAGCACCAATTGCCCTGGTGGAATGCGCCGTAACCGGAAAGGGAGGCGCCCACCCCATGAGAGCATAAGCTTGAAAGACGGTTTGTCCGATCCACCTAGAAAATGGTGGCAGACGAAGCCGCTTGGCCCTGTTTCTGACCAGAGACAGTCAAACAGAGAGTCAGTCTTCCGAATAGAAGCAGCAGACAGGCACAACCGCAAGGCTCGTACCACATTCAAAGTGTGCCGCGCACACTCTCTGGGATGCTATGGGTGAGGACACAAGGACGGGAGAACAATGTCCTCATTTAGGTGAAAGGTCGAGATCACCCCTCACAAAAGAGAAAGTCGCGGATGCAACACCGCCTTATCCTTATGGATGACTAAATATGGCGACTTGCAGTACAAGGTCGCCAACTCAGACACTCGTCTAACAGAAGTGATTGCCACTAAAAAGGGCCACCTTCTGAGACAAAGTCAAGAGGGGAATATCCCTGATATTCTCAAAAGGAGGTTCCTGGAGGACCGAGAGTACCAATTCCGATCCCACGGGGGGAGAGGAGACTTGACAGGAGGGAGCCCATGGCGAAACCCCTCCACGAGGGTGCTAACCAAGGAATGACCCGC
The DNA here is from genome assembly GCA_029206835.1 of Rana muscosa. Lineage (NCBI taxonomy): Eukaryota > Metazoa > Chordata > Amphibia > Anura > Ranidae > Rana > Rana muscosa. The sequence continues at coordinate 56,127,239 of CM055126.1, read as the reverse complement.
TAGTGGTCGCCGAAAGACCACGGCCAAGGCCGAAATTTGACCCTTAATGATACTCAAAGCGAGCCTTTGGGGCACTCCATGCTGTAGGAAACGCAGGATTCTAGGGACAGAATACGTCCGAGGACGTCAGTCCAGCTCTTCGCACATGGCGATGTAAGCTTTCCAGGTACAGAGATAGATCATTCTGGAGGAAGACTTCCGTGCCCTTAATATGGACGAAATGACCGAGTCTGAGAGACCTCGGTCTCTCAACACCTGGCTTTCAACAGCCCTGCCGTTAAGGCCAGAGACTGTAAAGGCAGGATGAAAATATATGACATAAGGACAGAAAGTGATGGGAAATGCAAGATTTTACAGTTGTCATCACAACAGGAAGTTAGGGGGAAATCTCCGAATGGCAAAATCTGTTCCAGTGCTTTTAAAGATTTAAATATTTTAAACATTTTCAAAAATTACATATTATACATTAAATTATAAAGAAAATATTTAATATCAAACATAGAATTTAAAAATATATAGATTTGCATCTTAAATAAAGATAACAAAATTACAATTAGATTTTTTTTTAAAAGCCTTTAGCTTTGGAATATATATATATATATATGTATATTTATTATTTACTTACATTAATATGTTTTAAATCCTTTAAATTTTGGTATGTGTCTTATATATATATATATATATATATATATATATATATATATAAATATAAAAAAAAAATTTAATAGCAAAACTTAAAGGATTTAAAAAATATTAAAGGATCAGTAAAGGAATTTTTTTTTTTTTTTAAATAACAAACATGGTATACTTACCTCCACTGTGCAGCTCGTTTTGCACAGAGTGGCCCCGATCCTTGCCTTCTGGGGTCCCTCGGCGGCTGTCTCGGGTCCTCCCCGCAAGGACTCCACACCTTCATGCGAGCGAGCGAGCATGGTGTGGAGTTATTGCGGGCGCGCTCCCGTGATACAGCGGCGGCCATAGCCGCCGACTGTATCACTCGGCCCCGCCCCCGGCGCGCCGTGTCATTTGATGTGATTGACAGCAGCGCCAGCCAATGGCTGTGCTACTTTCAATCCACCCAGTGCAGCCAATCGACGGCCAGGCTGAGAACCGAAGAGGATGACGAGGACGAGCGTGGGACTTTCGAGGGGTAAGGTAAGTAAAACGGGGGCTCGGGGGGGGGGGGGCGGCGCTGTTGGATGTTTTTTCACCTTAATGCATAGGATGCATTAAGGTGAAAAAACATTTACCTTTACAACCCCTTTAATGTAAGTAATAAAAAAAATATATAAATTGATTTGGGGTATATATATATATATATATATATATATATATATATATAGATAGATATAGATATTTATTATACTCCAAAGTGATTTATATTTATTTTTTAATATTTACTTACATTACATGTTTTCCTATTTAAAAAAATATATATATATTTTTAATAGCAAAACTTAAAGGATTTAAAAAATCTTAAAGTAAATAATAAAATAAAAATATATATATATACACCAAATCTATATATATTTTTTCTTATTATTATTTACTTACATTAAGATTTTTTAAATCCTTTAAGTTTTGCTATTAAAAAAATAATAATAATTAGAATATATATATATCTTTTCATGTGACAACACTGAAGAAATGACTCTTTGCTACAATGTAAAGTAGTGAGTGTACAGCTTGTATAACAGTGTAAATTTGCTGTCCCCTCAAAATAACTCAACACACAGCCATTAGTGTCTAAACCGCTGGCAACAAAAGTGAGTACACTCCTAAGTGAAAATGTCCAAATTGGGCCCAATTTACACATTTTCCCTCCCCGGTGTCATGTGACTCGTTCGTAGACTTGTGCACAACGGAAAAATTTGTTTCGTTTTGGTTCATATCTTTTTGGTCCTGTTAATTTGTAATCGTTCGTAATTTTTCTAGACGGGATTTTTCGTGTTCGGACTAATTCGTATTTTTGCAAGCGACATTTTTCGTTGAATCGGAATGATTCGTAATAATGTAAGACTTATTTTTCGTTGATTTATAATTTGTACTCTCAGTAGAGTACGTTGTTTTTCGTTGATTCTGGACACAACTCCTACTTTCGTAACTTTTTTTGGGTTCGTTGATTCAGAATTTTCCGTGTCTCTCTCACAACGACGCTGCCTATTATGCCTAATGTGCTTCGAATGGATTTGTACTTTTCTAAATACATAGCGGTTATTTGTAACGATTCGAAATCTCGAATTTTACTTTCGTTTTTTTCATGCGGCTATAACCTCCGCCCCTGTACACCATTTTGAGAGGGAGATCAGCACGGTGAGGGAGAAGCAGAGAGCAGCGCAGAGTGTTATTGTGCTTTGTATGGATTCGTACATTCGTAACTTTTTTTCATAACGAATTATGCCGAAGACATTCGGGCATTCGCTATTTGCGATATAATTTATTTCGGATTTGGTTTTATTCGTAATTGCTTTGTTCGGAAATTCGAATGCTTCCGAATGTCCGAAAGTTGCTAAATTCGGACGAATTTCGATTCGTTACTAAACGAATTGCACAAGCCTACTCGTTAGTGTTACAAGGTCTCAGGTGTGAATGGGGAGCAGGTGTGTTAAATTTGGTGTTATCGCTCTCACTCTCTCATACTGGTTACTGGAAGTTCAACATGGCACCTCGTGGCAAAGAACTCTGAAAAAAATAATTGTTGCTCTACATAAAGATGGCCGAGGCTATAAGAAGATTGCCAAGACCCTGAAACTGAGCTTCAGCACGGTGGCCAAGACCATGCAGCAGTTTAACAGGACAGGCTCCACTCAGAACAGGCCTCGCCATGGTTGACCAAAGAAGTTGAGTGCACGTGCTCAGCGTCATATCCAGAGGTTGTCTTTGGGAAATAGACGTATGCATGGGGCGTAGCATAAGGGGTTGCGGGGGTCACAATCGCAACCCCGCCCCTAGCTCCAGGGGGCCCCTGCAGCCTCCCTGTCATATTATCTCCTCCACAAAGTTCAGCTCCGATCTGCCCTAGGGCCCCACTGCCATGGTCCAGTACTGGGCTTCCCCTTTGCCTTCCACAGTCCACACCCCTCCGTTCTCATTTGCTGGGAAGAAGCTGTGAGCCATTTCCTGAATGAAGAAGAGCACAGTGTGAGAACAGCCCAGGATGGGGAAAGTGTCTGTGCTGGCAACATGGAATGGTAACCGATTTTGCGAGACAAGAGGAGGAGAGTGCCGTCCTGTAGCCACAATGGGACCGATGTCACTGGTAAGGTAAGACACCGCTCAGTGTCAACTAGTCACCCGCAGGGATTCTCTGTACCCCCAACCCAGGGATGTCCACTTCCCCGAGAACTAGGGAGAAGACACACACCTCCGGGAGGTGACATTGCCCCAACACTGACAGAGAAACCTTCAGCAATTGCTAAAACAAATCCCTCAACACCCCCTGAGGGGCTGCCGGCTCCAGATTTTGTGTCACATGGCTTTGCTTCCCCCCCAAACCCCCTGACCACTCCCTCCGCCCTGGATGCTATGCCCGGCTGATGAGCTCCTTTCCCATTACGGCACTCTATACTGCTCCTCCTCCGCAGGGCTGAAATCACATTCCTTTACAACACAGCCAGTCAGCCACGATCTGCACAGGGTGTATCTGCCTACTGCAACTACACTGCCATTCCGACCAGAGAATTTCACAGGTCAGAACGGCAAAGCCAGATACACCCTGTGAAGGCTGACAGACTGTGTGTAAAGGAATGTGATTTCAGCCCTGTGTAGTGCGGGGGGGGGGGGAGCTGTATACAGTGCTGGGATGGGAGTGACCTGCCAGGGGTCTTTGTCCTCTGATTCTCCCGCGGTGATCCCTGTCCTCTGATTTTCCAGCAGTAATCCTTGTCCTCTGATGTAAGAAACTCAAAACTCTTAGGCCACTTTGAGTATTTTGGCGTGCAGTGGTTGTATCTACACACACGGTGGAAGTGGTGGTGGTAGTGGGGGGGGGCCCAGGTCAACTTTTGCAACGGGGCCCACGAGCTTCAAGCTACGCCTCTGGACGTATGAGTGCTGCCAGCATTGCTGCAGAGGTTGAAAGGGCGGGGGGGGGGGGGGGGGGGTCAGTCTGTCAGTGCTCAGACCATACGCCGCACGCTGCATTAAATTGGTCTGCATGGCTGTTGTCCCAGAAGGAAGCCTCTTCTAAAGATGATGCACAAGAAAGTCCGCAAACAGTTTGCTGAAGACAAGCAGACCAAGGACATGGATTACTGGAACCATGTCCTGTGGTCTGATGAGACCAAGATAAACTTATTTGGTGTCAGATGGTGTCAGGCGTGTGTGGCGGCAACCAGGTGAGGACGACAAAGACAAGTGTGTCTTGCCTACAGTCAGGCATGGTGGTGGGAGTGTCATGGTCTGGGGCTGCATGAGTGCTGCCAGTGTTCTGTCGAGAAGTGCCCGGCTATCGAATAGTGCCCGGGTGGAACTGCGAATGTGCCGCAGAAGAGCTGAGTTTACGATCAGCTGTTGTCTCGCGTGGCAGAGGCATGTTCATGTAGGTGAGGGGGGGATATTTACACAAAGTGGGCGGATTTTTCAATGATGGGCAGTGCTGGGGGCGGAAGTTTTATCGATGGCCAAATAAATATGCAAAATAAATCTTTATGCGCTATTCAATTTGAACGCTTGCGGGGCGTGTTTCGTCAATTGAAGAGCGGCTTTTTCTATATTAGATAAAGATTTCTTTAGCAGATTTGTTTGGCCAATCGATAAAAATTCCACCCCCAGCACTGCCCATCATTGAAAAATCCGCCCCCTTCATGTAAATATCCACCCCTCACCTACATGAATGTGTCTCGGCCATGGGAGACAACAGCCGATGTAAACTCAGCTGTTCTGAGGCTCCGTGCGGCACATGCGCGGTTCCGGCCGGAACAGGACACCGGCATTTGACAGGACACCGGCACTGGGGAGCTACAGTTCATTGAGGGAACCATGAATGCCAACATGTACTGTGACATACTGAAGCAGAACATGATCCCCTCCCTTCAGAGACTGGACCGCAGGGTAGTATTCCAACATAACGACCCCAAACACACCTCCAAGACCACCACTGCCTTGCTAAAGAAGCTGAGGGTAAAGGTGATGGACTGGCCAAGTATGTCTCCAGACCTAAACCCTATTGATCATCTGTGGGGGATCCTCAAACGGAAGGTGGAGGAGCGCAAGGTCTCTAACATCCACCAGCTCCGTGATGTCATCATGGAGGAGGGGAAGAGGACTCCAGTGGCAACCTGTGAAGCTCTGGTGACTTCTATGCCCAAGAGGGATAAGGCAGTGCTGGAAAATAATGGCGGCCACACAAAATATTGACACTTTGGGCCCAGTTTGGACATTTTCACTTAGGGGTGTACTCACTTTTGTTGCCAGCGGTTTAGACATTAATGGCTGTGTGTTGAGTTATTTTGAGGGGACAGAAAATTTTACACTGTTATACAAGCTGTACACTCACTACTTTACATTGTAGCAAAGTGTAATTTCTTCAGTGTTGTCACATGAAAAGATACAAGAAAAGATTTCCAAAAATTATATATATATATATATATATTTTTTATTTATATCTATTACACAATTGGATTTTTTTAAATCCCTTAATTTTGGAGATATGAAGCGCTATACACAACATTAAAAAAATAATAATCCTTTAAATTTGGCATTAAAATAAAAAAGAAATATATATAATCTCCAAAATTAAAGGGATTTAAAAAAAAAAAAATCTATATTTAAAATGTGTTTGTGTGTGTAATTTTATATATATATATATATATATATATATGCGCATGTATATATATATATATATATATATATATATATATATATATATATAAATAAAAATATATAGATTTACATCTTAAATAAAGATTACAAAATTACAATTAGATTTTATTTAAAACCCTTTAGCTTTGGAAAAATAAAAAAATGATATATATATATATATATATATATATATATATATATATATATATATATATATATATATATATATATATATATATATATATATATTTTACATATATATATATATATATATATATATATTTTACACACACACACATATACACATACATACATATATACACACACACATATATACACACACATACATACACACACAATATATATATATATATATATATATATATATATATATATATATATATATTTTATTACATTTAAATTATTTTTTAAATCCTTTTAAATTTTGCGCAGAGACTTTAAAAACAGATCTCCGGCCTTATTGCATAGAGAAGCACAGAGACCCAGGGATGAATGAGGTCATCAGTTCTAAAATAAAAAGGTATGCCCCACACAGAATCTATCAATGCAACTCGGCAGAGAAGGGCAGATTTTGGTTGCCATGAGCCAACACTCCCTTTAAAAGTCTTTCTTTTGCCTTTCTCCTGCTGTACATTTTTTACTCACAAAAACACCAAAAAGCAAGAGAAATATTCTAAAAAAACGTTTTTAATTTATACAAAAAAAAAAAAAAAAATCTTTTGTCCCCTTTTTTTAATATATAAATAAAAAAAAAAAAAAAAACTGTTTTGATGGTTTGCAGTGAATTCAACCTGTACGGCATTAGAATTTTTATTTATTTTTTTATTAAATTTGGAATAAAAACCTTTTTATTTTTTTATTTTTTTTTTTTGTATAAAAAGGTTTTTATTCCAAACTTAATAAAAAAAAAAAAAAAAAAAAATTCTAATGCCGTACAGGTTGAATTCACTGCAAACCATCAAAACAGTTTTTTTTTTTATTTATATATTAAAAAAAGGGGACAAATAAGATTTTTTTTTTTTTTTTTTTTTTTAAACATTTACAGTATTCTACAGACACGCACATTGTAACCAGCCCTGACAACAAAAAAAAAAAGGATTTTTTTCCCCTTTTATTTTCCATTCACAGGCCCATCTTTTCATTACCCCTCCCCTGAGGAGTTGACTCTTCCATATGGAACGTTCAGTCTAGACCAGGACAAAGTTTTGCATTTGAATATATATTCAGCTTCCTTCTCCCTGAGGCTTCTCACACAGGTTTCACAACAGGAAAGAGAAACGGTCTGTGCTGCTTGCATTCAAAACAGATGGGCCCTTAAGCAGGCCCACAGCAACCGAATGAGGGTCACTGGCATGAGTGCCAAACGGCGGCCATATTTTTTTTAGGCCTCTACAACCTGCTACGTGAGTGCACAAAGAGACCTGGAAGGTGCATTATGCCAACAAACCGGCAAGGGACCGTAAAAGGCAGGGGAAAAAGAATGGTTCCGGATACCGTACAAATCCCTAGGTGTATAGTAAGAGCAGCCTCAGACCAGACTGTTCAGCATATGTACCCGACGCGTTTCGCCCCCACCCACAATGCTTAGTCATGACCACCAGGGCGTTCGTGGAAGTGTGGCCTGGACAGAGTCTGGGCTGAGGCTGTTCTTTCTAGACACCTAGGGTTTTGTGAGATGTACAGCATCCAGAACCATTCTTTTCCCCATAAAACACATAATGACCCTTTTATTTTTTGGGCACAGCGCACTATTGACATTGTGCATTTGGGGTGGCATTCATTTTGAATGGCAAAATTAGTAAAAAAAAACAAAAAAAAAAACACAAAATTTGAATTGGCCTTTCATGAATTTACCTGCTTAGCCCCGATGGACTACAAAACTTCTCTCATTTAGGATATAGAAATGAGGGCAGGGGTTGGTGTTCTGTAGTCCAGCAGGTGAGAACTGGGCAAGGTGGACAACACTGCTTGGGATTTCTGCGATTTTTTGACCTCACCACGGGAAGTTGGTAGCTCACTGGATTTCTAGCAGATCAACCGAAAATCAAAATTTTCTGTACTTCTAAAGCCTCGTACACACGATTGGACTTCAAAACAAACTTTTCCGTGGATTTTTGTCCGAAGGGAGTTGGCCGGGAACACCCACAGCATACACACGGCAGCACTTTTCTGCAAACTTTCCCCAAACTTTCCCAACATCACGTGGTTTTTCTGCTCTTTACCACCATCCTTTGGTCAACTTCTGCTATTGTTGGTTGATTTTAACATTGGTTCTGGGCATGCGTGTTTGTACTTCGGACAAAAGTCAGATGGATTTCTGTACACACGATAGGACTTTGCACCGTAGGACTTTTGTTGCCGAAAAGTTTGTCCGTTTGCAGAGCGAACTTTTGTCCGATGAAAACCGAAAAAGTTTGTCCGATGGAGCGTACACACCGTCAGATTTTTTTGAAAACCTGCTCATTTTGAAGTTTGTTGGCAAAAAGTCAGACCGTGTGTACGGGGCTTTAAGGCCCATACACACGATCGGATTTTTTGGACAACAAACGTTCGACGGACCCTGTTTTAGCGGACAATCTTGTTCATCGGACAAATTTTCGCTGTGAAAACAGACAAACTTTTCCGGCAACAAATGTCCTACATCGGCTAATCCGATCGTGTGTACACAAGTCCATCGGACTTAAAGCGGAACTTCCTAGTGGAACTTCTGCTTATCAGATTCCTCCTCCTCCCCTCCCGTGCCACAATTGGCACCTTTCAGGGGGGAGGGGGGTGCAGATTCCTGTATAATACAGGTATTTGCACCCACTTCCGGGCATAGATAGCCGCAGACACTGTGCGTCCCCGTTCTCCGTTTCAGGGTCGAATCTGTGCCTGAATTCGACCCTGAAAACGGAGCCAAAGACACACAGCGTTCCTGTGCAGTGCGCTCCGCAGCCGCCCCGTAGATATGTGAACCGGCTCCATAGAGAGTCGGTCACATTCTCCTGCTATGCAAATTGGATGCGGTGGAAACCCTCATCCTATTCGCATAGGTGTGAACCCAGTCTAAGACCCCATTCACACAGGGGCGACTCGTCAGGTGTCTCATCCGCCTGACAAGTCGCGCTCCGTTCTGTACAATGGAACCGTTCTAATAGGAGCGACTGAAGTCGCTCCGACTTAGAAAAAGGTTCCTGTACGACTTCAAGACGACTTCCATTGACTTCAATAAAGGAGTCATTTTGGAAGTCTCCTTTGAAGTCGTCTGCAGATCGCCCAGCACAGTCGCGGCACAAGTTGTGCCGCCCCTGTGTGAATGAGCTCTAAGGAAACAAAAACATAGGGAAACGTGTGCGTGTTGCCGAGAACTACCAAACGTTTGTTTTTGTTAATTTTACCCATCTATACCCAACATTCTAGCCATGTCACGACTACTACAGATAATGCTCAGCACAAGTGATGGTGGCCCTTCCTTTGTCATCTCTGGTCAGGTTTGGCCAGCATTGTCCTTATTTGCTCAGGTCTGAAGCAGAACCAATTACCACAAGCCACCAATATCTTCTGGTTAAACTCTAATGGCCAAAGGCTAGATACCCTAAGCCATGTGGTTATCATATTTAGACGCTGAAGATTTCTTTGGCCAAAATGACATTGCTCTGATCTTCAGAGGCAACCCTCCTTCCCTGTAGTCTCTAAAATGGCCACTCAACCAGGGTTCGATGGAACCCCTGGTTTCATCCAGAGGATGCAAGGGGTTCCTTGAGCTGTGACTCATTGCCCTCCCATCTAATGGTGCCCGCATAGTTCTGGGGTCAGCAACCCTTGGAAGAGCCAGTGGTCTGAAACCAATGATCTCCTGAGCGTTCTCACCAATGGCCACCAATGTAAACTGTATTTTCTTAGAGGACTCCCAATGAATTGGTTTTAGCTAGGGTTCCCCAAGACCCCTTTCACACTGGTGCGCTTTGCAGGTGCAACAGTGCTAAAAAGAACGCCTTCAAAGCGCCCTGAAAGAGCCGCTCGTTTCACTCCAGTGTGAAAGCCCCGAGGGCTTTCACGCTGGAGCAGTGCGCTGGCAGGACGCTAAAAAAATTCCTGCTAGCAGCATCTTTGGAGCGGTGTGTATACCGCTCCTGCCCATTGAAATCAATGGGGCAGCGCGGCTATACCGCCGGCGGGTGGTTTAACCCTTTTTCGGCCACTAGCGGGGGTTAAAAGCGCCCCGCTAGCGGCCGAATACCTTTGCAAATACGATGGTAAAGCGCCGCTAAACATGGCGTCGCTTTACCGCCGCCGCCCGCGCCCCAGTGTGAAAGTAGCCTGATAGTTTGAAGTGTTCTTTGAGCTGTGACTCATTGACCTCCCTTCTGATGTTGCCCACATTGTTCTGGAGTCAACCACCCTTGGCAGCGCCAGTGGTACAACACCAATAATCTTTTGAGCAATCTGACCACCAGCCACCAATGTAAAAGGACATTTTTTCAGATGACCCCTAATGAGTTCCTCAAATGTTCTTTGAGCTGTGGCTCATTGACCTCCCATATGATGGTGCCCGCATAGTTCTGAGGTTAACAACGCCTTTGGCAGAGGCAGTGTTATGACACCAATAATCTTTTGAGCATTCTGATAATTTGCCACCAATGTAAAGTGGATTTTCTCCGATGGCCACTAATTATTTGATTTTAGCAAGGGTTCCCCAAGACCTGATCATTTCAAGGGTTCTTTGAGCTGTGGCTCATTGACCTCCCATTTGATGGTGCACACATAGTTCTAAGGCAGGGATCTCCAAAAAACGGCCCTCCAGCTGCTTTGGAACTACACGTCCCATGAGGCATTGTAAAACTCTGACATTCACAAACACAACTAGGCATGATGGGAATTGTAGTTCCTAAACAACTGGGAGGGCCATAGTTTGGAGACCCCTGTTCTAAGGTAAACAACCCTTGGCCAGTATTATGACCCCAATGATTTCTTGAGCGTTCTGACCACCAATGTAAAAGGGCATTTTCTGTGATGACCCACAAAGAATTGGTTTTAGGAAGGGTTCCCCAAGACCTGATCATGTTAGGAGTTCCTCCAGGACAAAAAAGGCGGCGCTAAAGTGTGGTTGTCGGAGTCAGTTAAATAGCATGGACAGCCCTCTTGTGTGTCATATCCATTTTAAGAACACAAAGATGAAAACGAACATTAGATAGATTAGAAAACATGAAACTTGGCCAAGTTTGACATCTCAGACTTGGCCATTTTTTTTTTTTACTACCTGAATCATACCACAGTAAGGTCATCAGGCCCTAGCAAAATAATTGGCTAAAAGTTGGTACAACCATCCAAAATGGCCTTTGTGAAAAATTCTAATGGCCAAAAAATGTCTCGCTTGATTTAGCCTGGTAATTTCATACGCAAAGGGTGGGGGGGGAGTTGCCAATATGAAAATTATCCAAATTAGACCATTTTTTTTCACATCTGTGCCCATTTTGTAGTTCCTGTCGGCATTTTTATTATTAGGACTGACCCAGGACACAGGATTATCTAATGGGTTTCCTCTTTTTTTCATCTAATTGCTATTGTGTGAAAATGAAAACTTGTGTGTCCGGGACAGAAACCTGTTAATATTTCCATCATCTTTGTCCTAAAATAGAAGGCTGAGAACACACCATCATTTTTTTTTCTTTCCCAAGTAAATCATAAGTCCAATCAATCCAATCATAAATCCAATAAGGATCGAAGGATCGCACAAACATTTTTCCAATTGGACAACTGATCTAAAATAACATACATTTGGAAACAGCTTAAAAATGTAAAAATTCAATTATTGAGACCAAGACTTTGGACAGTCTCCAGGTCACGATTCTTGAACTATTGGATAAAATGGGGTATTTAAAACCAACCACAATGGTTTATAAAGCTGAATAACCAACCATTAATAGTGCCAAAAGCAATATGCCATGTAGTACCAAGCAAGAGTGGAGCACCCAACTTTAGCCAGAAGTTTGTTTTTTCCAGTTTCGGACTGTCACAATGAGTGAGAGGGGGACATGAAGTGAGAAGATGAAGTCCAACAGGGCAGCAACAGAAAAAAGCTTGTAGTAGACTATGGAAATGAGAAAAAAAAAAGGTTAAACCTCCAACCTCCCCCTAATCAGATAGTTTTGCAGTTTGTGTGTAAGAGGCTTAGGCCCCTTTCACACTGGGGCGTCTTCAAAGCGCAGCTTCACCGTCGTATTTGCGGGGGTATTCGGCCGCTAGTGGGGTGCTTTTAACCCCCGCTAGCGGCCGAAAAAGGGTTAAAACCTCCCGCAAAGCGCAGCAGCGCTTTGCCGGTGGTATAGCCGCGGTGCCCATTAATTTTAATGGGCAGGAGTGGTGGAGGAGCGGTATATACACCGCTCCTTCACCGCTCCAAAGATGCTGCTAGCAGGACTTTTTTTTAGCGTCCTGCCAGCGCACCACTCCAGTGTGAAAGCCTGAGGGCTTTCACACTGGAGTGTGAGGAGCGGCTCTTTCAGGGCACTTTGCAGGTGCTATTTTTAGCGTTATAACGCCTGCAAAGCACCTCAGCGTGAAAGGGGTCTTAAGAGTCAAAGTGTCACTAGGACAGAAGTCAGGGTTTTTAATTGTAGCAACCCAAACTAGATTAGGTTCTTACCCTTCCCTACTCTAAACAAAAATCTCCTGAGCTGGTCTTTTTATCGGTTGTAGATGCCCTACTGCAGCTTCAGATCTATATATATTTTCATATATATATGCATACACATTTTGAAGCATTTTCTCCATTATCCTAGGACAGGGGTCTTCAAACTTTCTAAACAAAGGGCCAGTTTAGTGTCAGGCTTTAGGGGGGGCCGGACTGTGGCCATTGGGAGAAACCGTGCCCCCCCATCGTTGGTGCCATTGGGAGAAACCGTGCCCCCCCATCGTTGGTGCCATTGGGAGAAACCGTGCCCCCCCATCGTTGGTGCCATTGGGAGAAACCGTGCCCCCCCATCGTTGGTGCCATTGGGAGAAACCGTGCCCCCATCGTTGGTGCCATTGGGAGAAACCGTGGCCCCATCACAGAGCCCTGTTGGTGTCACTGGGATGAGCTGTGCCCCTTCATTCATGTCAGCAAATGATAGTGCCCAAAGTTTTGAGACCAATGCCCTAGGATATGACTCAACTCCGCAACAGCAGCTGGTATTCTGCAGCACAACTAGTAAGATTTCAGAACCATTAGATACATTTTTTTTAAAACCATTAGATACATTTTTTTTTACATTCATCCCTCACCTCTAGTTTTTCCAAGGGGCAAGAGGAGGCCTAGATTATTGAAAAAAAATACCAATTTGCCAAACCAACGACCAAAAGGGTTAGGTAGTGTAAAAACAACTTTATTTTTTTTAATTTTTTAAAGTCCTTCAGTAGTGGGATCCTAGAAATGTCAACTTTGTTTTTTTTTTATACTAAAAGTGAGACATTACAATGAGAAATAAAAAAAATATATGAAAAAGTTGACCTGAAAAAAAAAAAAAAAATACATAAAATGTGTTCGCAAACACCACACACTTTTCCTGTAGACAAAACCTTCTCAAAAAAGTAGTAGTTGAGTCAAATAAAAAAAAAATGCTACAATTGGGTGACCGTGTTCATATCTCGCACTTCTGAAGCAACACAGAGACACAAAAAGAAAAAAACTTCCAACGTTAAACACAACCAAAATAATCATGTTGTCACCTGGCCAGCCAAACCGTGGGGGGTCTACGGACTTCGGCGGTAAACGAGATGATGTGAGAAATTAGTGCACTTAGTTGACAAGTCAATACATTATTGGAATGTAACAGTCTTAAATTTCCCAGTCGCCACCATCGGACAAGAAATGGTTCAAACAATCGAGCGAACTTCTTTTTTTTCTTCAATTGAAAACCTTGACAGGTTCATGGTGTATTCTACTAGTGTATTCAGACCGCTCCCCACCCAACCCCCTCCCACCTTTTTTAAAAAAAATGGCAATAGATTTCTTCAATTTAAAAAAAATGTTAAAATCAGGGATGGACATTTACAGAATTAAAGTTACAGTTTTGTACAAATTTTTGAAAACAAAAAAAAAAAAAAAAAAAGAAGAAGACAGCGCCACAGTTTAGTGGTTTTCTGAAAACTGTCTGAACATACAAAACCTTTCAATCTATGAGAATTCCTCGCCCACTCAAGCCAGGTTGGCAATTACGATAGTTGGTGGGACCTTTTTTTTTTTTTTTTTTTACGAACTAAGCCACTTTTTTTTGTCTGGCGTCAGAGAAGCTCGTGAGCTGAAGCTTTAAAAAAAAATGTTCTCCACAGTTAAAGACGGGAAAGCACCAGGGATGGACAGTAGAAAAAGCCTCAGCTGATAGCCCTTAAATTTGGCACCAAACGTGAATCTGTTATGGCCTCGGCTGTTGTAAATGGTTGAAGCAAGGTCCTCCTGAAGCACTCAGAGTAAACGTGGTCCATTGTTCTAAGTCTCAGCGGATGTGAAGAGTCGTTGATCGTTAATTATTGCCGAGATGGTGGGAACAAAAGGAACCGAAAGCTCTGGAAAAACAGAGTCAATAAGCGCCCTGATCACTGGAAGAATGGATTTGTAGCAAAATGGAAGTTTTGATGGGTCTTCAGTTCAAAAAAACAACTTTATGAACAATGGACGTTAGAGTAGAAACAATGGTTGAGGTTTGGTGCACACCAAAAAAAAGTCATGTTGATTTTGCCATAAAGGTCAAAACAGACTAGACACCCCCCAAAAAAAAGCCACCGAGGAAGAAAAGATGAACAACCATGTACACCTTAACTTTGTATCCCTTCTGTGAGTATGAAGGTCCAGGGGGGGGTTCAAACTGAAGTCTCTGACTGAAGCCTCATCACGAATTTATGAGATTTGGGGTCCACGAATTCCTCTGAGAGCTTAAAGAAAGGAATCTTTTTGGTGCTGACTACCAAGCTGAAGTCTTGCCTCTTCAAGACGAACACAACGCCATCTTTCAATCCATTGGTTACTGGTTCCTCACTGACCAAAGTCCACTGCTTGGCTAGCCAGCGGTCTTTGTGATACTGGATGGTGGGACCGGGGCCTAAATACCGCTCTAGAAAGGCCTGTAGGGTTAGAAAAAAAAAAGACACGCAGACATAAGTAGCAGGAATGTAGCTCTACATAGTGTGTGTGAGATATTTATATAGCATTTTTTTAGTGTTTAATATACAAAACAACAAATAATGGAAAAAAAAAAGGCCACTTTAAAAGAATGAACTGAAAGCGCATGTAGAAACTTGGTTAATGTGCAGTTTACCTTATTTAAAAAAAAATGTATACATACCGTATATACTCTAGTATAAGCCGAGTTTTTCAGCACATTTTTTTTGTGCTGAAAAGGCCCCCCTCGGCTTATACTCGAGTCTGTGTCCATCTCCAACTTTGTGCGCCTGATCCCGGCCAGCCGTAGGTCCCATGAACCCCAAACTTGGCACACATACACATGTAGCCCCACTCTTCCTCTGCAAAGTTTGTTGTCCGGGGGACCTACGGCCGGGGAGCACCGATTTTTAAAACCCGGGCACCCCTTTTATAGACTCCTATGTTAAACGGTCATTTCTCCAGTGATTTTGTGGACCCGGTAAGAGCCGGCCCTAGGTCCCCTGGACCCCAAACTTGGCACACATGTAGTCTTCCTCTACAAGTGTGCAAAGTTTGTTATCCAGGAGACCTACGGCTGGGGAGCACCGATTTTTCAAAGCCGGGCACCCCCTCCATAGACTCCCATGTTAAACGTCAGTCTAGTCACACAGCGCAGGAGATCAGGTAGAGAGATGGGACACAGTGCGGCAGGGACACAGTGCGGCAGGGACACCCTAGGCTTATACTTGAGTCAATAACTTTTCCCATTTTTTGTGGTAAAATTAGGTGCCTCGGCATATATTCGGGTCAGCTTATACTCGAGTATATAAGGCGCACACACACACACACACACACGTCGATTTAGGTCAGTTTTTATCCATTCCAGTCCTCAAGGTGCACAGGTCATGTTTTCAGGATTTCCCTCAGATGAAACGCCTGTGGTAATTACTAAGGCGGTGAAACTGATCAAATCACCTGTGCAAAATAATGGAAAGCCTGAAAACATGACCTGTTGGTGCACCTTGAGGACTGGAATTGAGAAACACCGATTTAGGCGATTGGATTAAATGGCAAGAAACATGGCAAAATCGATTTGTGTATGGATAATGTTAAAAAAAAAAAAAAAAAAGAATATAAAATAAAATTATTATTAAGATTTGTATAGCGCCAACAGTTCAATACAGAAGGTACAGGTGGGCCCTGCTCGTGGAGCTTACAATCTAAAAGGGAGGGGGAGGTGGGACAAAATGTAATAGCTGCGGGGGGGGGTGATCTGATGGAGGCGACTCGGATACAATTCTTAGGTGGAGGTGGTATAGGCTTCCCTGAATAAGGGAGTTTTCAGGGATCGCCAAAAAGGTGGACAGGGTAGGGGCTGACCGGACATACGAGGGCAGGGAGTTCCAGAGAATGGGAGAGGTTCTGCAGAAGTTCTGGAGGCGTGCATGGGAGGAGGTGACAAGGGAGCTAGAGAGCAGGAAGTCCTGGGAGGAGTGGAGAGGACAATTTGGCCGATATCTGCAGATGAGATTGTGATGCATCTGTGTGCAATGTTGTGGATGGCCTTGTATGTTGTGGTTAGTATTTTGATATTTACACGGTGGGGTAGGGGAAGCCAGTGAAGGGATTGGCAGAGAGGGGCAGCAGTCGCGGATCGGTTAGTAAGGTGTATTAGTCTGGCAGCAGAATTCATAATAGACAGAGTTGCAGTAGTCAATGCGGGAAATAACCAAGGAGTGAATACATTATTTTGTGGTGTCAGTCAGGAAAGGGACAAATTCTAGAAATGTTACGGAGGTTAAGGCGGCAAGATGTAGCCAGTGATTTGGTGGCTGAAGGAGAGGTCAGAGTCTAGGATTACCTAGCACCCTGGCATGTGTGGAGAGACCAATGGTTGTGCCGTTGATCTCAATGGTAAAGTTATGGGGAGAGGATCGAGGAGAAGGAAATATTACAAGCTCAGTTTTAGAAAGATTGAGTTTGAGGAAGTAGTGTGAGATCCAGACTAATGTGTTGCTCAGTAAGTTTGTGATACACAAAGGAGATTGAGGGGGTAAGTTGATCTGGGTATCGTCAGCATAGGAGGTGGTATTGGAAGCCATTGGAGGTTATCAACTGGCCCAGGGAAGAGGTATAGAGAGAGATTAGAAGGGGTCCAAGTATGGAGCCTTGGGTACCCCCCAACGCTGTATCCTGGCCTAGGCCAACAAGGCCCAGACCAGCACTTTCCAGGGGGGCAGCACGGAAAGAGTCCCCGCCAGCTTGTGCTACACTGTTAGTGTAATGCAAGCTGCTTCTAATTTTGACTGTCCTATCAGCCTGGACCACAAACCTTCCTCACTGTGCTATATGTTTTCTGCTGCACCATTGGCATGGTTATATCTTCTTAGTCCTCTCCATAAAATGATAAGAAATTTGTGCTTAAAGTAGAACTATAGGCAACATTTTTTTTTTTCATTTTGGATAGAGTAAGGGAGGGTTATCGCCTGTCAGTTTATTTTTTACCATCCCTGACCCATTGCAGAGATGTCCCTTCACTTCCTGCCCCATAGCCAAACAGGAAGTGAGAGGAAATCTATGCAAATTAAGGGAATACATTGCCCCCCCCCTCCCCCAGGCCCTAAGAACTAGTGTCCCCACTCGAAAATTTCAGGGCGGGCCTTAAACAGAAATGGCTGTGGCCTTGACCGGAAGGGGTGGGTCATATTTAAATTAGGGGGTGCACGAGTTTAGTCAGGCCTAGGGCAGCACAAAACCTAAATACACTACTAGGTACCCCAACAGAAAGAGGAAGAGGAGCGGAGGAGATGATGTTGTATGTGACACTGAAAGTGTGCTGAGATAGGTAGGAGCAGAACCAAGAAAGGAGCAGAGTCCCGGAGGCCAAGGGAGTGGAGTTTGAGGAGGAGCGGGTGGTCAACTGTGTCGAAGGCAGCAGAAAGGTCCAAGAGTATGGGTATGGAGTATTGGCTGTTGGTTCTAGCACTTAGAAGGCCGTTGGTGAGTTTTACTTGGGCAAGTTCAGTTGGATGTTGTGGGTGGAAGCCAGATGGTAGGGGGATTGAGAAGGGTGTTGTCAGTGAGGTAGCAACTCAAGGTTGTGGACAAGGTGTTCAAGAAGCTTGGAGGCAAACGGGAGAAGGCAGACGGGTCTTAAGTTATTTAAACATCTGGGGTCCAGTGAGGGTTTTTTATTTTAAGTATGGGGGTAACCAGTGAATGTTTGAGTGGGGAGGGAAAGGTGCCAGAGGAAAGGAAGAGGTTGGAGATGTGGGTTAGAGAATTTAGGATAAAAGCAGGAAGGTGATCGCAGTAATTGTGAGGGGAAAGGTGGTGAGGTGGGCCATGGAAAGGAGTTTGGCAACTTTCTCAGTGGCAACAGAGCTGAAGGAAGAAAGTATTGAGTGCGGTGTTGGACCTGGTGTGTTGGTTGGGGGAGGAAGCTGGATATCTCACCATGAATTGTGTAAAATTTTGTTGAAATGGTTGGCAATCTCCTTGATGGTAAAGCAAGTAGGTGGGTGGAGGCGGTGGGGGGGGGGGGGGTAAAGTAAGCAATTAAGAGTAGAAAAGAGTTGACACGGTTTGGATGAGAGGGTTTTGATGGGAGTGGTGTAGTAGGTTTGTTTAGCAGTGTGGAGGTAGAAGTTGTATTTGAGAAGGGCAGATTTGTAAAGGGTGAGGTCTTGCAGGGATTTCGTTTTACGCCACGCTCGCTCAAGACCACGGCTGCGGCTCTTGAGACTTCTGGCGTCGCCCGTTTGCCAGAGTAGTAGCAGATGAGGCCGGGTTCTGCGTGCAGAAAAAGAGAAGCGACTGTGTCCAGGGAGGATGACAGTATGTTGTTGTAGATGGAAGTGATTACCGTATATACTCGAGTATAAACCGAGCTTTTCAGCACATTTTTTTGTGCTGAAGATGCCCCCATCGGCTTATACTCGAGTCACCTTTTTGCGCCTGATCTTCCGGACTTTAGAGACCCGGTACCTGCCGGCCGCAAGTCCCCTGGACCCCAAACTTGGCACACAAATAGCCCCACTCTTCCCCTACAAGGGGGACCTACGGCCGGGGAGCACCGATTTTTCAAACCCGGGCACCCCTTCCATAGACTCCCATGTTAAACATAAGTCTAATCATGGACACAGTGAGGCATGGGCACAGTGAGGCATGCACATGGATACAGTGAGGCAAAGTGAGGCACAGTGAGGCATGGACACAGTGAGGCATGCACATGGACACCCTAGGCTTATACTCGAGTCAATACGTTTTCCCAGTTTTTGTGGTAAAATTCGCTGCCTCGGCTTATATTCGGGTCGGCTTATACTCAAGCCTATATGGTATATTAAATATAAATATATAATAGACAAAAAACAATATAAAATAAAAAAAACAAACAAACCACCGTCTTCACCCATTAAAGTGGTGTTCCGGGGGGAAAAAAAATAAAAAAAATAATTCAAAGCCAGCAGCTACACATACTGCAGCTGCTGGCTTTTAATAAATGGACACTTACCTGTCCTGCAGTCCCTCGACTTCGGCACCGCAGCTGATGTTTCCATCAGCTGTCGGGTGCTGCCGCCGCCATTGCCTTTCGGCTTCACGCCGGGAACCCTACTGCGCATGCGCGAGGCCCCGCTCTTCTCTATTAGCCCGGCGGCCGTGGGAGGAGGAGGGAGCCCTGCGGTGACGTCACGGCTGGGACTCCCGGAAATGGGAAAGGATACCTGTCAGGTATCCTGTCCCCCCCGAAAGGTGCCAATTTTGGCAACGGAGGGGGGGGGGGGAGAAAGGAATCCGATGAGCAGACGTTCCACTTTAGGGTGGAGCTCCGCTTTAAATAAAATTAAAATGTCAAAAGAAGACACGTTTTTACAACAGGAAAAAAAAAAAAAAAAAAGTAAATAAAATTTCAAGAACAACACTTAAAAAAAAATCCTTTACACACAAAATACAATATAAAATAAAAACAAAAAACAAAACCACCTTCTTCACCCATTAAATAAAATGAAAATGTAAAAAACTTGTTTTTTGTTTTTGATATTTTCATTTTATTTAATGGTTGAAGAAGGTGGTTTGTTTTTTGTTTTTATTTTATATTGTATTTTGTGTGTAAAGGATTTTTTTTTAAAGTTTTATTCTTGAAATTGTATTTACTTTTTTTTTCTGTTGTAAAAACGTGTTTTTTCTTTTTGATAACAGAAAAAAATATAAAAGTCAATAAAAATTTCAAGAACACCACTTTTAAAAAATCCTTTACACACAAAATAAAATAAAAAACAAAAAACCAACCACCTTCTTCACCCATTAAATAAAATGAAAATATCAAAAAGAAAAAAACACGTTTTTACAACAACAGGAAAAAAAAAAAAAAAAAAAAAAAAAAAAACCACACACACTTCACCCAAGAAATAAAATTAAAATAGGAAACGGAAACACCTTTAAAAAATACACAAAAAACAAAATAAAAAAAAAAAAACCCATCTTAAAAATGGTACCATTGTTGAATTTTTTTTATGGAAATAATGGGCAGGAGCAACCAAACACATAAAAAATAAAAAATAAATGCTTTTTAACGCTCGTGGTAACCTGTGCACTTGGGCGTTAATAGGTCTTTAGTGAATTGATCCCTATACTACCACTGGCCCTGTTCTAATGCCTACCCCACTGCACATATTGATGCACAATTCTGGACACATTTTTGTTTTCTATGCAGCAGCAAAATAAAAAATGGTAATGAGAGCAAAAGCCAAACAAGAGTTTAAAGACTAAGCTCATTCCAAAGAGAGGAATAGCAGTAATTTGGCAATAAGCAGTCTGTTGACACACGAGGAGCATTTATGATTGTCACAATGACCCATTAGAAAGGTCTTCGTGCCGCTCCTGGTCGTACATTAAAGGCTTCAGTGTGTGATCGACACATCTGCTCAGCACAGGACAAAGCCATGGCAGAGAAGCCGCAATTAAATATAAATGAGCCGCATAAATATTTCAAGGCGTATGAGCGCAAGATACAGCAACGGCTGGTTAAGTGAAACCAATACCCCAGCGCTGTGGGCAGGAGCTAAAAGCTGCCTCTAGCTGCAATACACCTAGTACACACTAGGTGGCAGACTTGTGATTTTTATTCTAAAAAGGTGTACAAAAAGCCCAAAAAAAAAAAAACTGCATATCAAATTACAAGCGGAAAATTTACAGCTGAACCAGGACTGGGTGTAAACCGCAGTTTAACAAGTCACCCTACATGGGATTAACACCTCTGTTGGAAACGTTTCACAGGCTCCGTCACAAATAAACAGCGCAGGATTCGGTAACGTGAGAACCTAGTTTTGGGCCCTATTTGGAAACAAAACTGCAACAGCCGGCTAAAACTACAGTGGCTATAAATAGAAAAATAAACAGGCGATAAATAAAACAGCATTACATATTCATAACATGGAGTAGAACTATAAGGTAGAACGGCATCTTAACACCTGGGGGTTCCCCAGGGCAATGGCACCCCGACACCGGGGGCTCTCGGGAAAATGAAACCCCAGCAGTGCCCAGTAGTCCCTGGGACAGCAAGATCTGATGGTCTCCGAAAAATGGCACCCTGATGCTTGGGGGTCCCCAAAATAGATCCCCGACACTTTGGTGTAAAAGTACAACAGCACCCCAAAAACTTGGGAATGACAGCACAATGACATGTTAAGACTTTAAAGGCCTGGAGCAGTGGCACCTTGACAGTTGAGGGTCCTAGCACAAAAGCTCCCTTGTTACGTGGTGCAGCACAATGGTACCCTGACACTGCCGGTAACAGCACAATGGCACTCCAACATGAGATATTAAAGCAGAAACCTTTTCTTAGCATCACAACAAGGAAAATATCTCCGCTAACCTTTGGTGTCATATCGTGAGTGATACAGAACTCCAGGTGTTGAAGTATGCTCTCCATCGTGTGGTACGGTTGCTGTTTCGTCGTGCGCAGGTATTTCTGCATGGCTCTAGCCATGGAAGCGAAGATAGCCTGGGCGGCCTCTCGAGGATCCATGATCTCACGTGGATTTTTCTGGTCTTCTTCCTGGAGACGTTTTATGTGGGTGAAGGCTTCTTCTACAGCCACCACCAACCTAGGAGGGAGGACAACGTCAGCCAGGTTAGTAAACGATGAGCAACTCAACTGATTTCTCCAATAGAAAACCAAAAGACAAGATCTTCGTACTAGACTTTCAGCCGTTAGACCATAACATATCCTAGCAAGAGGCAACAGTGCTATAGATCTGACACCATATGGTATTGGCAAGAACTCGTACAGGTCTTGAAAACTCTCAGTTTTCCTTTAGAACCACCCTGGATCCTAGGTCAAGGCTGTAAATTAGGCTTTCTAAAGATCTGGCACATTATGGTGTTGGCAAGAATCTGTTCAAGTCCTCAAAACAATTTCATTGTTCCAAGAGAACCACCATGGATCCCAGGCCAAGGGTGTATATGGGGTTTGCTAAAGATCTGGCACCTTATGGTGTTGACAAGGCCCTATGTAGGTCTTCCAAACAATCTCAGTGTCCCTACAGAACCAATTTGGGTCATGGGTCAAGACTGTATGTGAGGTTTGCTAAAGATCAGGCACCTTATGGTGTTGACAAAGGCCTATGTAGGCATTAAAAAATGTCAGTGTCCCTATAGAACCCCCATAGTTCATATGTCAAGACTGTGTAAAGGACTTGATTGCCCAAGTCAAGATTTAGCTACTCCTACTCCCATACCAAGACCCACCCCCATCATCCAAATTTGCTGGTCTAAAGTTCTGGGATTTGACAGATGAAGGACAAGAGGTGACAGTAATAGGATCCCATATTTATGTAGCGGGGGTTTTAAATCTAAAAGGGAATGTTTGAGTGGTAGTTGTACTCAAACACACTATTTGATAGGGTTCTTTAAACCTATTTTATACTATAGGTGGGATGCTGGTGTGTGGTTCCCTGTGGCCTGTTGATGGCGCTGTCATCGGAGGCTAGGGTTGAACAACTAGTACAGTGCTGTGCCTTGGGTGTCCCCTCTCGGCTGTGAATCCCGGGAGAGGATATAAAAGGGGCAGACCCCATCTATAGGGGTTGAGTTCCCGGGGGTCCGACCCCGGGAGTGTGTGGTCCTGTTTGTGGCCACCCCAGGCATTTTTAGCCCTGGGGCTGCGACTGAAGGCCTTGGGTCCAGCACCCTTGGCTGGAGCCCACAAAGGGAAGAGGAATCTCAGGGTGCTGCCTTGCGAGGAGACCCGTATCTAGAAGAGGAGGCCCGTTCCGAGGGACTGGTGGGAGATCACAGTGAAGGAAGGGGCCCGGTAACTCTCTGGAGGGATGTCATCTTCCTGATAGAGGCCTAGTAGTGGACCCAAAGTTCCTTAGGTCTGCGGCAGAGACCCAAAGTTCCTTAGGTCTGCGGCAGAGACCCAAAGTTCCTTAGGTCTGCGGCAGAGACCCAAAGTTCCTTAGGTCTGCGGCAGAGACCCAAAGTTCCTTGAGCCGAGACTACCAGAAGATATAGGTAGTGAATATCTTCGTTTGTGCCTGGACCTACTCCAACACCTCTTGCTGTCCTGATCTTCCTCCAACCTTTCCTATTTCAATGACTATGCATAAGAGAAAATAAACTCTACGTTGGAGTTGCACTTGGTGTGGACCTTGGAGTTATTGGGGAATAGAGACTTGTCTTTATTGTAGTGAAGACGGGAGCCATTCTTGGGAAAGCCCGACCATAAAGGCCCAGGAACATTACACCGCTCAACCTCTTCACACAGGAGGGTACGGGCTTGTGGCATGGTGTGCCCCTTTTCCTACAAGTGAGCCACAGGTAAGGAATAGGGGTCTGTGTGCTACATTTACAAGGCAAAATGGGGAGTGGTGGTGCGATCACGTGTTTGGTGTGATCACATGGGCTTGCCTCCACCAAGTCTAAGCGCGCTGGGTGACCATCCATTCTTTCAACTAATGTTAATTTACACAAAGCACAACATGCGCTGTTTACTATTACAAAAAACACACCAACGAGAACCCGATGAAAGATTTGCTCAATTTTCGTTGTTGGCGTCGGCCATTATTGTAAATGAGAGTGACATTTATCTACCCCGGGATTATCACTAACAGGAGGATGATGACAGTTTTCTCCCGCAGGCCTGTACAAGTCCTAGAATTGCTGCGACTGCCGTAGGAACGCAATGACATCTCTTCATCACAGGGAAGAAGAGAAGAGAGAGAATTAACAATAGCGATTAAAGGATACGGGGATAATAATTCTTATATTCAGAGATGTGTGAAGGGGCTTAAACCGCTCACGCTCCCACTCTATAAAAATTTGAATGAACCTACTTTGTGCAAAGCACCGAAAAGTTTTCATAGTTACTCAAGAGAGTGCCAACATTTTTCTTCTATCTGCACTTGACAGCCATATTGGAAGACACAAGTCAATGTTTCAAGCCTAAAAAATTTAAAGTGACCTTGTGCAAAGCCACAAGTTCTCTTTAATACTGACCACCTTTACTCTTTGTTCCGCTGCTGCCCACAAGAACAAAGTGTAGAAGCTCTGCATAAGTTCCAAGTCCTAACCCATTCAGAAGGGAATGGCGCATTGACCCGAGGTCGTTATTGGAGGACTATGTAGTGGTTGGAAAAAGGGATTTTTATAACAGCTTACCTGTAAAATCCTTTTCTTTTTCGTACATCACGGGACACAGAGCGACTTAGTCATTACTAATGGGACGTCCCAAAGCAATGCCAAATGAGGGGAGGGATACATAAGCTGGGCGCCATCAGGCATGAGGATCTTTTGCGGCCTGCAACACACTGCGCCCAAAGGCGACATCCTCCTGACTTCTAACGTCTACCTGGTAGAATCTAGTAAACGTGTGTACCGAAGACCATGTTGCGGCCTTACATACTTGAGCCAGGGAGGCCTGGTGATGCACTGCCCATGAAGTTCCAACTGCTCTTGTGGAGTGCGCCCTAACTTTGAACGGAGGCGGTCTCTTTCTCAAGCCATAGGCTTGTATTATGACCTGTCGAATCCACTTGGCTAAAGTGGATTTTGATGCTGCCTGACCCTTTTTAGGGCCTTCCGGCAGAATAAACAAAGCATCCGTTCTGCGAATCTGAGCAGTGGCCTTTAGATAAGCTTTAACTGCTCTTACTACATCCAAGGAATGTAATAACTTTTCCTCTACCGAGCTAGGTTTGGGGAAAAAAGAAGGAAGAACCACATCTTGGTTCAAATGAAACCTCGATACCACCTTAGGAAGAAAGGCTGGATGAGGACGTAATACTACTCTGTCCTTATGGACAACCAGAGATGGCTCCTTACAGGACAAGGCGGCTAATACCGATACTCTTTTAGCCGAACAAACGGCTACTAAGAAAATCAATTTCCTGGTGAGAAGAACCAAGGAAATGTGTTGCAATGGTTCAAACGGTTGTTTCTGTAGAACTGACAGAACCAGGTTTAAGTCCCATGGACATATGGGAATATTAACCGGAGGGCTAATACGCATCACTCCTTGTATAAAGGCTTTGACTAGTGAATGCGAAGCCAAGGGCCTTTGAAAAAATATTGACAAGGCCGAAATCTGACCCTTGATAGTACTCAAGGCCAGCTTCCTATCTACAGCCCACTGTAGGAAGTCCAAAATCCTCCCTATCACGTACTTACGTGGATGCCATTTCCTGGCCTCACACCACTTAATGTACGCTTTCCAGATCCTATAATAGATCTGCCTGGATACCGGCTTCCTGGCATTGATCATGGTAGATACCACAGAATTAGAGAGCCCTCTCTTTTTCAGAATGTGGGCTTCAATAGCCAGGCCGTCAAACCTAGGGCTGGTAAGGAAGGGTGATATATCGGTCCCTGCGACAGCAGGTCCGGACGATGTGGGAGGGTCCAAGGACTCCTCACTGACATTTTTACAATCTCCGCGTACCATGCCCTTCGGGGCCACGCTGGAGCCACCAGAATCACTGGTTTCTTTTCTACCCTGATTCTGTGGAGTAATCGCGGTAACAATTGTGGCGGTGGGAATGCATATATCAGCTTGAACTGATCCCAAGGGAACACTAGGGCATCCGAGCCGCAAGCTAGAGGATCCCTTGTGCGAGACACAAATCTGTCCACCTTTGCGTTGAATCTGGATGCTAGCAGATCTACATCCGGTGTTCCCCACCGCTGGCATATTGCCTGGAAAACCTCGGGGTGAAGAGACCATTCCCCCGGGCATAATTGTTGGCGACTTAAAAAGTCCGCTCTCCAATTTTCCACTCCTGGGATGAAAACCGCGGATATGGCTGGGACATATTTTTCTGCCCACTCCAGGATGCAATTTGCTTCCCTCTGGGCTGCACGACTCCTGGTGCCACCCTGGTGATTGATATATGCCACTGCTGTGGCATGGTCTGATTGAATTCTGACAGGGGACCCTTGGAGTTTGGATGTCCATGCTACTAGGGCATACCGGGCTGCTCGTATCTCTAAGAGATTGATGGGCAGGGCCTTTTCTGCTTCTGACCACTTGCCCTGGAGAGACCATTGCTCCAGTACTGCCCCCCAGCCTATGAGGCTGGCATCTGTAGTGACTACCTTCCAAGAAACCGGACTGAAGGGTTTCCCTTTTTCCAGATTCTGGGGCACCAACCACCAATGGAGGCTCTTGCGAACGGAAGGGGACAGGGACATTGGTAAGTCTAAAGCCTGAACTTTTTTGTTCCAGGCTGACAGTATGGCCCTTTGCAAATTCCTTGAATGGAATTGACCGTAGGGTACTGCTTCGAATGAAGCCACCATTTTTCCCAGCAGCCTCATGCAGAGGCGTATGGATGGTTTTCTTTTTGTACCCACTAAGTGGGTCAAATCTTTTAAAGACGACACCTTCTCTGGAGGTAAGAAAATCTTTCTCTGATTTGAATCCAGCCTTAGCCCTAAGTACTATAGACAGCGTAAAGCGGGAGGCCTGTTGGATTGTATCCTTTATGGCGTCCACCGCAAAACACAAGGCTCTAGGCAGGTCAGCTAGGGCAAGAGCCTGCTGATCTGGTAAGTCCCTTAAGACTTGTTTCAACTGATCTTTCACTGCTTGGCAGACCTCCAATCGCTGCTACCGCAGGTTGTGTCACCATGCTTGCTGTAGAGAAAGCAGATTTTAGTAAAGACTCCAATTTTTTATCTATTGGGTCTTTGAACATTGGAACATTATCTACTGGACATGTCAGTGATTTGTTAACAAAAGAGATGGCTGCGTCCACTGTAGGGACCCTCCATTTTCTTATGAACTTATCCTCCATGGGATAGATCACCGGAAATCTCTTGGGGGGAGCAAATATTTTATCAGGATGCTCCCAATCCTGGTAAATAAGCCCCTCTAATAAAGGGTGGATTGGGAAGGAACAGACAGCCTGGGGAGCTTTTAGCGACCCCAGCGAGGAAACCGTAGTGGATGGTGGTTCCGCCAGAGGCATTTTAAATGCTGATCGGACCATGTTAGTCAGAGACTGAACCCATAATCTTTCAGCCTGAGATGCTGAGAAAGGTTCTTCCACTGTTGATTCCTGCATAACTGAATTCAACCTCATCCTGATCCCCTTCAGGTAGGTCGATCTCTGTGTGGGGCTGTTCCTCCACTAACAGGCACTCTAAAGGAGGAGACGGAGATCGGACGCGCTTTTCCTGTGACAGGGAAGCAGCGATCAATGCTGTTAATCTCTCTTCCAATCCTCCCGGAGTTGAGGATAAAACCTCCTCTGTTATATATACAGGAGCAGGTGGACTGGGGACAGCCGCAGCACCAGGCATTCCTGCGGGGTTTCTACGGCTACTGACCTCTGAATTCTCAGGGGAGATTGGTGCAGTACAAGCATGCCCAATATCCTCAGAGCCCGATGGAGACCCCTTTGGCTTCCTGGAAGACCTATTTCCGGAGCGTCTGGACGACATATCCTTTAAGCACAAAGCTGAGGTATTCCCGTCGTCATACACCAATTTTTGCTGGTAATAGTCTAACACAGTTGCTGCTATATACCAGCTGGTGTCCACTAAAGTGCCTTTCTATGGGGATGCCTGCATCAACCGCCTCTGTGTGCCACTGTTTGTTGCTAGCTCTGTTTGCATCCAGCTGACACTTGTACTGTGTCTTTTAACCATGCTGGGATGCCTGCACATGCGCAGAAGCGCCGCGGCGCGCATCGAGCGTCATCCACCCGCTCCGCCCTTTTTTTTCATAGGAGGCGCGTGCACGCGCCCGTGCGCCATTGGCGCCCTTTTCGAAATCAAACAGGGACTAGGAGCCAGGGCCCTTTTTGCCGGAGGGCCTGTGCGGTGGATGAGCGCAGCAACAGGGCAGAGGAAGTGGATTCCCACAGAGAAACTTACCAACTGCCTGGATCTTTTGACTTGAAAAAACCAAAGATCCACATGACAAGAAAAATGGACTACAGCGGCCTCTAGTGGTTTAACACAGGTACCGCGGTCCCCCCTTTTTTTTTTTTTTTTTTCTTGACTACTATTAAAATTTTACATTTTCAGTAGTTACAGGCAAACACAGATATTTAGCGGGAATACCGTTAGGTAACAGACAGAAAGACAAATTAAGCTTGGGGGTCCCCCAATAGAACCAAGTACCTGGGGGCCCCCACTTACCTGATCCCCGCCGCAGGACTTTGTTTGGTCCACAGAAGTCCAAACTTCACCTATCACGGCAGGCATTGTAATTAAACCTTCAGGGACCGGGTTCCCAAGGATTCCACTCCCCTGGACCTGTATAGCACCCTGCACAGACAACATCTTGGTCGTGGGTATGACCACAGCTCTGGATCCCAGGGTCCAGCCCTCCTAAGAGAGGCATTACAGGCAAAACCTTGCTCTTCTGCTGCAAGGCCCGGGTACCGACCGTTTAGCTATGAAGCTTTTTTGGTGGGATCCGGAACAGCTTACTAAGGCCCAAAAGAACCTGTACGCAAGCCCAGTGAAAACACATGTTACTCTTTGGCCAACACCTTAGACACTGGCAAAAAACTGAGGTGCTCCCGGATGGGAGGGGCTTATATAGGGGAGGGTACTTCCGGTTCGGAATTGGCCAGTGCCAACACCTGAAGGTAATCTATATAACCCATTAGTAATGACTAAGTCGCTCTGTGTCCCGTGATGTACGAAAAAGAAAGGATGGGAGCCTGTTAAAATTCATCAGACCTAATTATCCTTTAACATTTTATTTTTTGCCCATCAAGAACAGATGTGCCACTGCCCTAGTGTAGATCCCTGTGCATCCAACTCCAAAGGCTTTACATGGGGCCTTGACTTTATTTTCCAAGTCAAGATTTAGCCACACCTCTTCCTGCACTAAACCCCACCCCCAACATTTGTAAGAGAAGCAACAGATAAAAAGGTACATCAAGATATTTAAGTCCTCACATCTTCTAAAGCAGGGATCTCTACACTTTCTAAACATAGGGCCAGTTTACCGTTCTTCAGACTTTAGAGGGGCCAGACTGTGGCCACGGAAGTTGATCATCGTTGATATCATTGGTAGGAATTGTGCCCAATTATTGGTGCCAATGGGAGAAATTGTGCCCTTCATTGGTGTTTAGGAATGAAATAGTGCCCCATAGTGCCCCCGGTCCTTGGGCCACAATTTGGAGACCACTGTTCTAAAGCAAACGTTCAAACTACCAACAACGTAGAGCAGACCTGCGCTCTCAGAGATAGTGGACTCATAGTAAGGCATACCTTGCTTTCCGCTTACGCACTCTCCGCTCATGCTCCGCCTCTTCATAGTAATACTCATTGTGACTGTTGTCCCTCCTCCTGGCGGCTGCGGCTATTACTGCCCGAGACTGCCCTGTGGAGTTGTTAGTAGAATTTTCTAGGAGGAGGAAAAACGAGGAACATGTAGCGGTTAGATTAAATAACTAAAGTAAACAAAAAGGACATATAGGAAAACGAAAAAATAAATAAAAAATTTAAGAATTAGGTTGATGCACCCAAAAACAATATATTATTGGAGGTGGAGTACGATTGGTTGAGTCAGCCACCGGCTTCTTTATTTTATTTTATTTTTATTTATTTTTTTAAGAGATTACAGTGGTGATATTTTCACATCAGAGTTGCTGGCTGTTCTTATCCACAGTGGAGTTTTGCATGTCCTGCCCTACCGTAGGGTGCCATTACATTTGTGGCTGCAGCCTACCCATTCTGAAATGAATGAAAAAAAACGAATGGAAAGAGTGAGAACCCCTCGTAGTGGCCAAAGCAGGTGTGTAGACTCTAACTTAAATCAGAGCTTTTACCAGGAGAAAAATATTTTTTAAAAAAATTGTTGATTACCTTTCCTGTTATGATTGTACAGGCTCTGAGTCCTGAAGTATTCATAGTGACCAGTTGTGTGTTGCCCAGCAGGAGCTATACTGTGCTTGAAATATATGGAAGGTTTGGCCTTCCATAGACAGTGCAGGAGCAATAACTGCATGAAATGCCCAGCATCCCATTAACAGTGGAGATGCTATAGCTGCGTGAAATGTTCAGCATTCCATAGACCGTGGAGATGCTATAGCTGCATGAAATGTTTAGCATCATTGACAGTGGAGATGCTTTAGCTGCGTGAAATGCTCAGCATTCCATAGACAGTGGAGATGCTATCGCTGCATTAAATGATGGGTATTCCATAGACCCTGCAGGAAACTATAGGAAGAGATATACCTGCATGGAATGGACAGTATTTCATAGACCATGCAGGATTTTTTGCTACATTACATGCTCAGCAATCTGTAGACCATGCAGGAGCTATAGCTGCATGAAATGACTGGCATTCCGTAGACCGTTTAGGAGCTATAGCTGCATGGATTGGTTTTATATAGAGAGCAGGCGTTTTGGATGCATTAAATGCTCAGCATTCAGTAATCCATGCACGTGCTATAGCTGCATAGAATGGTTAGCATTCTGTAGACAGTGCAAGAGCTATAGCTGCAGAAATTGGTCAGCATTTCACATAGAGAGCAGGCGTTGTAGCTGCATTAAATGCTTAACATTCCGTAGGCTGCGCAGGAACTATATCTGCATGGAATTATCGTCATTCAGTAGACTATGCAGGAGCTATAGTTGCATGAAATGCTTAGCAATCTGTAGACATCGCAGAACCTATAGCAGCATTAAAACGCTTGACAGAAGCGAATGAGTGACTTGTATAGCGCTACAAATGCAAACTGAATCACCTCTAGGCACTTTTTGCGGCCAGTGTCTGCTTGGTGCGGCCATTTACCCCGTAGGATCTCGACACGCTTGGGGGACACAGTTGTACACACATATATACGTTTATACTGAGCCAATTTGGACAAGATCCAATTAACCTACCAGCATGTCTTTGGAGTGTGGGAGGAAACCGGAGTACCCGGAGGAAACCCACGCAGACACAGGGAGAACATGCAAACTCCAGGCAGATGGTGTCGTGGTCGGGATTCGAACCAGCAACCCTTTTGCTGCTAGGTGAAAGTGCTAACCA
The DNA here is from genome assembly GCA_029206835.1 of Rana muscosa. NCBI lineage: Eukaryota > Metazoa > Chordata > Amphibia > Anura > Ranidae > Rana > Rana muscosa. The sequence goes on along the minus strand of CM055126.1, from coordinate 56,095,812 downwards.
CTACACCACTGTGCTGCCCTTCTATAGGCAGTGCAGGATCTTTAGCTGCGTAGATTAATCAGCATTCCGTAGACAGGGGAGGACATATAGCTGCATGGAACGCTCTGCATTTCACGGACAGCAAATAGTTACTAACAGCTGAGTATTTTCCAATAGGCACACTTTAAAAGCTAGGAAAGGTGAACAAATCCAAGAACTATTTCATTTCATCGTCCTACATCGTCCCACTTAAATTTTATATACAAATCAAAAAAGTAGAGATTTCCTTTCTGAAAACTGCAAAATGCAACAACTAAGGGAGTCCTTCGAGGGTTAAAAAAAATTGAATTTAAAAAACGCCTGCCCGCAGCCTCCACGTTTCGTTTCCAGCTCTTGGAGAAGCCCAACGAGGCCTCCATACAAACGCAGACAGCAGCTTTGAAGTTTGACTTTCATAATTTGATATGCAGCTCGGTGCCCTAAAGGGAGAAAAAAAAGGTTTCAAGGAGGAGGTTTCATCCAACCTTAATAATGGAAGGGGCCCCGCCCCCCGTGCACTTTTTTTTTCACAAGGATCTAGAACAAGACAAGATTCATGTCTGTGTGTAGCGTGAAGAGTTATAGAGGTCATGGGACCAAAGATGGTGGGAACTATTCTTGTCATCACGAGGGTCTAAAAAGGAGGTTTGTGTCACCCATGACAACCAATCACTGCACTGTCAGCCATAGCCGACTAATAAAAGGGGGAACTAGGTTTCGTATGAAAGGGGGATGCCTCACTGAGGACAGCGGGTGGCCAAACATCTTCCAACCCCTTAGCAGCTCAGTCAGCATTCGAAAGTGGCACACAAAAATTTAACACTCACTTTCCTTTTCTCTCTCCATAGTAAAGAGGAACATTGTAACCCAAAAGGCCAGTGTGTAAAATTTCAGCTTTAGCTATTAAGCTCTGTAAGCAACAGGGTTCTTTTTTTTTTCCTTCAACAGAGTAGTAGAAAGGAGCTCAGACTTTGTCCGAACTTGGACCAAACCCAGAAGGAAGCAGTCATTCTTAGCCAATCAACCGCAGCTAGGGGAGGGAATGCTCAAGAAAATCACTAATATGGTCATATGGCCTTTTTTCAGTCAAAGTCATTAATTCCCAAGCTCATCCCTAATGAGCAGCTAAGAACTGGCAGGTAAACTTGGGGGGGGGGGGGGGGAGCTGAGAGCTCCATCTACTGGAGGTGATACAATTGCATTATTTCTTAGTTGCTTGACAAAAAGTATACAATTACTGTTGCATAGTTGGGGTTAACGCAAACCCATTCCTTTCCCGTGCTTGGCAAAGGTAAAGGTTGGTTTAGCTGTAGGAACCACAGACTACTCTGGGAAAATCTCACCACTGCAATCTCAGAGATATGAAGAACTGGGTGATTATCTAAAAATTTACTCCACTAGGGAGGTATAGGAGGACACTAGGGCATATAAAGATAAAATGGTCAATAAACCCAACTCCAGCCAAGTTTTTTTTTTCTTGTTTTTGTATAGAACAGAGAAGCGCTCAAACATCAGTAATGTTTAAAATGCTGTCTATGTCTCCACTGAAATGTCTTCTCTCGTCCTCTTCCAACCACCAGAACAGGTAGTGAGGACAAATCTCCCTCATGGCGACACAGGCAGCATTACAATCCTAAGAGAAATTTTTAACTTTCCCATGTTTTTCTAGAAAATGTAGACTTCTTGCTGTTCCCATTGAGCGGATTTCCCTCACGTCCGTTTTTTTGGACATCTACCAAACAAGAAGTGGAGAGATTTTCCTTCACATGTTTCCATCAAATACACTGAAAGTGGGGGAAAATCTCCCAAATGGAGGCACAATTGAAAAGTTGATTGAGGTTCTAACGCTTTGACACCATCTGGAGTTGGGTATTAACAGTAGAGGACAACCCGAGAGAGGTCATAAACACAAGCCATGTAGACGAGGTTCTTGACAGGGAAGAGACAACAGGTGAAGACAAAGTGGAGAAGACCGAAGAGACCCAGGAACAGTATCATCATCGTCTCACCCTCTCCAAGCGAGTAGACCTTGAATCCAGACATTTTCTTGCTCAGGATGGATTTTGGCAGGTTCAGGAGGGCAGGGTTGTAGACGGGGAAGTCGTGATAATAATTTTCCAAAATCCATACAGCGACTCGCTGGATACTGTGAGTAGAACAGACAGGGGCGGGTGGGGAGGAAGAGACGGTAAATTAACAAGTGTGCCAAAAAGGGGGAGGAGAAGACACAAAGGGGAAAACAGGAGGAACATGGGAACAAAGGCCGTGAATCAACCAGACTGACAATACAGAAAAATCTAGCAGAACAAAGATGGCTGCCGTAGAGCTGGGAGACAAACATGGCCACCATAGAGGTGGATAAATACAGTCGAAAAATTTTCTAAATTGTTTCTAAAACTGAGTTCCCTGAACCTTCTCAGTGTTCTTACCAAAGAGGACCCATTAATACTCTTCTTAAACTTCTCACGCAAAAAAAAGAGGACCTATTAATGTTCTCAATGTTCTCACCAAAAGAGGACCTATTGATACTGCTCTCACCAAGAGAGGACCTATTAATGCTCTTCTCACGGTTCTCACCAAAGAGGACCTATTAACACGGTTCTCACCAAAGAGGACCTATTCATTACGGTTCTCACCAAAGAGGACCTATTAATTACGGTTCTCACCAAAGAGGAACGAAAAAGTCTTCTGGACTGCAGCACTCAAAAATAAAAGTCTTTATTTTAAAATAAGGAATCCAAAATACACACTGTACAACGGTACACAGGTCAAAAAAAATTGGCTGACATGTTTCTCACTGTGCTAGTGCTTATTCATAGCTATGAATAAGCACTAGCACAGTGCGAAACATGTCAGCCAATTTTTTTTGACCTGTGTACCGTTGTACAGTGTGTATTTTGGATTCCTTATTTTAAAATAAAGACTTTTATTTTTGAGTGCTGCAGTCCAGAAGACTTTTTTGTTCCTGTTTGCTGTCAATAGCATTGCTTGCACCTTTGTCTGCTGGGAGGAGGTGATTTGAAGGATTCCCACACCTGAGCGGCTCCCTTTCTCTTGCTTCTCACCAAAGAGGACCCATTAATACGGTTCTCACCAAAGAGGACCCATTAATACGGTTCTCAACGCTCTCACCACAGAGGACCTAATAATACGGTTCTCACCAAACGAGGACATCTTGGCAATAAGAAATTATTCTTATTTTGGAGTATAAAAAAAAAAAAAAAAAAAAAAAGTACATCCTACATGCCATCACAGATAATCCTCATCATTGTTACTCCATTTAGTGTCCATAATGCTGTGTCAGGATAATACTGCATTATGGCCACTAGATGGAGCAGACAATCATAAGAAATAAACATATTAGGCAAAATACAGGGATTATTTGTGAAAGCTGTGTGAATGCTTAATATTTTTAATAAAAATAGACCCTTTAATCTATAACACAGGCAAAGATCATATGAACTCCTCCTACCAGGAGCACCTTGTGTATGTTTTAAGTCATTAGACCAGCCTTTCTCAACCTTCTCAACACAGAGGAACCCTTAAAAGTTTCTGGTTTCAGGGAAATCTTGCTAAAATGTACTATTGATACATTAGTCTGATGGTCAGTGGGAGAATGCTTCTTACACTTCTGGTCATTGGGAAGAATTACCCCCTTACAGATAGCTAAAAAGATAATGGAGGTCAGTGGGAACTTATCTGAAAAGGAGAAAATTATTCATTGCTCAAGGAACCCCTAGCAATCTCTGGAGGAACCCCCGTTTGAAAAACCTTGCATTAGACACTGTACAGAGCCTATTATTTCTATAAAGCAATCCCAATCTGGGTATCATGAAATCAGCAAAGCACAACCATTGTGTAGCACAACTAAGCAGGAAGCAGAGACTGCATATATAATTAGGAGAGGTCTGGTTTCCATGTAGGATAATCAACTACAAATGAGGTTTTCTGACAACAACCAAGATTTACATCAAAGAGATTAAGGTTTTCATATATGTATGTGAGTATAAACTCCACCGATTTGCCCCAACGCTCATTGTTTTACAAGCAGTGTACTCTGGGAATGCCCAGATTAATATTCCAGTACTGGTCTGACATAAAACAAACATCATAAAGCCTGGAGCTCCTCAAATCTCAGCTGCAGTTGCCATGGGAACAATCATATACATCCCATGGCCTTTGTAGTAAAAAAAAAAAATTAAATAAAAATCTGCATGAATAAAAATAAAAAAAAGCAGATTTGCAAATACCTACAGACAATTCAAGCAGTTGCAATGTCCACCGGCTACCGGTAAAGAATAATTAAATTATAAGAATACTGCATTAGTTACTCCTTCATTTATTTTTAAAGCTCAACTCCTTTTACAAGGCGCCTGTTTCTTGATATCGTAATTATGAGATTGCATCTCTTTTTCGATGTTTTGGTTGACTACTCCTGAAGAAGCGACACATGTCACGAAACATGTAGGAGGACCACGTCTGTACCTACATCTTTGTGTTCCCACCTACCAGTTGGGTTCTATGCTTCTTAAGTGTTAACAAAACAATAATAGAATTGTTTTTAGGTAGTTGCGCTGTTTCTGTATTTTATGTACCGTGTATATACTCGAGTATAAGCCGAGTTTTTCAGCACTTTTTTTGTGCTGAAAATGACCCCCTCGGCTTATACTCGAGTCACCTTTTTGCGCCTGATCTCCCAGACTTTGGGGACCCGGTACCGGACGGCCGTAGGTCCCCTGGACCCCAAACTTGGCACACATGTAGCCCCACTCTTCCTCTACAAGTGTGCAAAGGTTGTTGTCCAGAGAACCTACGGCCGGGGAGCAGGGTTTTTTCAAACCCGGGCACCCCTTCCATAGACTCCCATGTTAAATGGTAATTTCTCCGGTGACTTTGGGGAACCGGTACCGGCCAGTCGTAGGTCCCCTTAACCCGAAACTTGGCACACATGTAGCCCCATTTCTCCTCTACAAGTGTGCCAAGTTTGTTGTTTGGGGTACCTACGGCCGGGGAGCACAGATTTGTCAAACCGGGCAACCCTTCCATAGACTCCCATGTTAAACGTAAGTCTAGTCATTGACACAGTGAGGCATGGGCACAGTGAGGCATGCAGCTGGACACCCTAGGCTTATACTCGAGTCAATACGTTTTCCCAGTTTTTTTGTGGTAAAATTAGGTGCCTCGGCTTATATTCGGGTCGGCTTATACTCGAGTATATACAGTATTTTTCTTAAAATGTATAACTTTTATAAAAACCTGTTTCAATCTATGGGTACCGAGATAGTCCTTCATACACCACAGGCGTTATAGGGCAATACTTGGGAGTAGCCCCTGTAACCTGTCCCTTTCTCTCCTTTTAAAAAGGCAAATATCTGGCGTTGCAAAGGGATCTAGTGCATACAAAGTGGATTTATATCCTTTGTGGCTCTTGAGGAATTTATTTAAAAAAGAGGAATTCTGGCTATATACCCAACTGTCCCCCCCCCCCCCCCCCCGTCCTAATGCCTAAACTAACCGGTGTAAGAAAGATGTATATACTTACCCCATTTTCAAGCCATTCCGGTCTCGGGATGTCCTGTGTCAGCCAGCAGCAGCTGCAGTGGAAAGGAGGGAGCTATGAAAGCGGATGGGCCATTGAAGCCTATGGGTGACGTCAACACTCCAGGCTTACTTGCTGTTGTTGGAGTGCTCACTTCAACCCCCTGCAGCTGCCACTGGCTTGAAAAAGGGGAGATCATGTGACCAGACCGGGTTGAAAATAGGCAAGTATATACAACTTTCTTACACATGTTGGTTATTTCCCCTCACTTTCTGAATTGGCAGTAAACACAGTGACTGGGAAAGAGAAGAAGAAGCAGTTACAGATACACCATATGTACTAAAGCTGGAGGACACCTGACCATTACCACCCATATGAACTTGTTGGCATAACCCAGGCTAAATCCATTGCCATGATTTTGAATATGGCCTGCCTTTGAAGCTATAACAGCCTCCAATCTTCTGGGAAGGGTTCCCTCAAGATCTTGGAAGTGTGTCTGAAAATTTGTACCCATTTGTGAGGTCAGGTATTGAACTGGCTTTGCAATTGGGGTTCAAATTCAGCACCAAGTGTGTTCAGTAGGGTTGAGGTCAGGGCTCTTTGTAGGCTATTCCAGTTCCTCTACACCAATTTCCTTCAACCATGTCTTTATGGAGCTGGCCACCAATTATGAGGTCAGATAAAGATGTTCGATGAGAAGAAGACTTGGTTCACCATCGGTGCTCCAATTTATTCCAAAAGTGTTCAGTGGGGGTCGAGGTCAGGGCTCTGTGCACGCCACACCAAACTCCTCAAACCATGTCCTTATGGAGCTGGCTGCCGTTTAGGCCTTCAGACTGATGTTGGATGAAAAGACCTGACTCGCAGTCAGTGTTTCAATTCATCTGAAAAGTGTTCGCTAGGGTTAAGGTCAGGGCTCGGTGTAGGCCATTCCTGTTCCTCCATAGGTCAAGTATTGAACTGGCTTTGCAATTGGGGTTCAAATTCATCCCAAGTGTGTTCAGTAGGGTTGAGGTCAGGGGTCTTTGTAGGCCATTCCTGTTCCTCCACACCAAACTCCTTAAACCATGTCCTTATGGAGCTGGCAACCATTTATGAGGTCAGATACTAATGTTAGATGAGAAGACTTGGTTCACCATCGGCGTTCCAATTCATCCCAAAAGAGATCAGCAGGGTTAAAGTCAGGGCCATTTCAAGTTTTTCCCAAACCAAACTTCTCAAACCATGTCTTTATGGAGCTGGTCATCGTATTTGGAATCAGATACCGATGTTGAATGAGAAGACATTGCTCACCATCGGCATTCCAATTCATCCCAAAAGTGATCAGTAGAGTTGAGGTCAGGGCTCTGTTCCTCCACCACTGAACACAAGCATTCTAAAGGGGGGGGTTCACGTACTTTTGGTCAAAGAATAGATGTGATGGTCAAGTGTCTACAAATTCTTACCCAAATAGTGTAGCAATGTGAAAAAGGGTTCTAATGCCCCGTACACACGATCGGAAATTCCGACCAGAAAACCGTGTTTTGTTTCTGACGAAATGTTGGCTCAAACTTGTGTTGCATACACACGGTCACACAAATCTTGTCTGAAATTCCGACCGTCAAGAACGCGGTGACGTACAACGAGCCGAGATCAACGAAGTTCAATAGGCAGTTCGGCTCTTCTGCTTGATTCTGAGCATGCATGTTTTTTTTCCTGATGGGCACCGTGCCGGTCTTAAGGAGCTGCGGTCAGGAGTTTTTAGACAAGGCCGCGGCTTTGGCCTAGTCCGCCGCGATCCTGGGAAAAAGCAGCGGACTAGGCCGAAGCCCCGCCTAAAAACTTCTGCCCGCAGCTCCTTAGGACCGGCGCCCGCAGCTCGCCGCGATCCTGAGAAAGGGCCGTGGGCTTCGGCCTAGTCCGCGGCGTCTGGCCTCGCGGCCTTTTCCCAGGATCACAGCAAGCAGGATTTTTCAGGCGAGGCTGCGGCCTAGTCCGCGGAGCGCCGTTCCTATGGAAAAAAAAATGGAAAAAATGGATTTGGTCAAAATCTGGAATCGATTTGCCCTGGCAACTCGATTTAAGATTCAAATAGATTTTTTCCCCAGCTCACAGCCAACTTTTTTTGACGAAAAATTTGACCGTGTGTACGGGGCATTAGTCTTCCTTAAGCTGGCCATACACTAGTAGTAATTTTCTTCAAAATTCTTGTTTTCGGAACGTTTGTTTGACTTTCGAATGTTTAATGGGGTCAAACTGATTTTCGTTTTCAAACAAGATTTCGAAGAACGATTTGAAGGAGCAGAATGGACAAATTTTCTTCGAATTAACACATTTCTAACCATAAATGTGGATTTCATTCGAGAAAAAGGACATTCATTCCAAAATTGAATGTTAAAAACAAAATTTTGAAGTACATACTCGAGTATAAGCCGAGGCACCTAAATTTTACCACAAAAAAAATAAAAATGGGAAAACGTATTGACTCGAGTATAAGCCTAGGACAGTGATGGCGGAACCTTGGCACCCCTAGATGTTTTGGAACTACATTTCCCATGATGCTCAACTACATTGTAGAGTGCATGAGCATTATGGGAAATGTAGTTCCAAAACATCTGGAGTGCCAATGTTCGCCATCACTGCCCTAGGGTGTCCAGTTGCATGCCTCACTTTGCCTCAGTGTGTCCATGTGCATGCCTCACTGTGCCCATGCCTCAGTGCCCATGCCTCACTGTGCCCATGACTAGACTAACGTTTAACATGGGAGTCTATGGAAGGGGTGCCCGGCTTTGAAAAATCGGTGCTCCCCGGCCATAGGTCCCCCAGACAACAAACTTTGCACACTTGTAGAGAAGAAATGGGGCTATATGTGTGCCAAGTTTTGGGTCCAGGGGACCTAGGACCGGCCGTTACCGGGCCCCCAAAGTTACCAGAGAAATTACTGTTTAACATGGGAGTCTATGGAGGGGGTGCCTGGCTTTGAAAAATCGGTGCTCCCCGGCCAACCAACTTTGCACACTTGTAGAGGAAGAGTGGGGCTACATGTGTGCCAAGTTTGAGGTCCAGGGGACCTACGACCGGCCGGTACCGGGTCCTCCGGGAGATCAGGCGCAAAAAGGTGACTTGAGTATAAGCCGAGGGGGGCATTTTCAGCACAAAAAAATGTGCTGAAAAACTCATGTATATACGGTACTTGAATGTTCATATGGACGTTAGTTTGAAAGTCTACTAGCGAATGTCCATCTTTAGTCTAGCCCAGGGGTGTCCAAACTTTCTAAGCAAAGACACAGTTTACTGTTGGCTTTAGGGGGGGGGGGCTTGAGTGTGGTCAGTGGGAGTAGAAAATGCCTCAATCATCAGTGCCCCATCGATCATTGGTTTTAAAGGGAGAAATAGTGCCCCATTGAATGTGTCAGTAGGGGGAATGGGAATGGTGCTCCACTATTGATGTCAGTTCATGGAATAGTGCCCCCCCTAGGGTCAGCTAAAGGGAGGCTAAGGGCCACATCCGGCCCCCAGGCTGAAGTATGGAGACCGCTGGTCTGGTAAAAACTAAAAAAGGTGGCTGGAGTTACACTTTAAATTATGAAGGGAAGTTGCTTCAGGCCCAGTGCTATCCCTGTAATGTGGAGGTTCTATAAATGGTAATTTTATTGACTATGTTTAGACTGCAGAATTAGTTTATGGCTGGGGCAGTAAACTCATTATGCTATAAAAAAGATAAAAAGTCCCTTTTAGTGCCCTAGTTTGGAAATCATAAAGTTTGATGGCAGATAAGCCGTGTCTGGGATCTCCATGTGACCTGTTCAGCAGCTTCCCATACCAAGGAGCGTTGTGCGGCAGATACAGGAACATCGCGGCTGCTTCCAACATGATTGAAATTCAATCTGCTTTTGCTCATCAACATGCTTATATAGTATTTTTCAATATAACCCTTCCGTTTTTATTACATACCCCTTTTTTTTAGAACATTTAATGCCATCACTGAGTCTTTGTGCTTCTCTATGCAATGCAGGCAGATCATAGCTGATGAGAGGGCGCTTTCTTTAAAGAGGAACTAAAAGTCCCTAATGTGCCAACACAAAAATAAGTGCTTCTTGTTTTTCCGGTTGCAGATTTCCAATTACTTCCTGTCATAGCGGCATTTAGGAGTAAAGAAAAATCTCAACAGGGCAACAGAACGGAAAAGTGGAGGTTCTACGCCCATTTCACCACGATATCCAAAATGTAAAAAAATAAGGAAAACAAAACCCAGACCTTTGGTTTGAATGTATAGTTCGTATTTATACATGTACATGGGGGAGCAACCATTTTTTGAAAATTACGTATTTAGCATCTGCTTCCTGCTTAGTAGTACAGCTGCAAATAGATTGTACCGTTCCTTTTATCTCACAAATTTGTCAAGCTGCACAAGCTGAAGAATATTCCAAGCTCTGGGGGAGACCCATTCAAGCCCTAGCTCTAGGTGGGGCTCAACCATGCCCTAGCTGAGGTTCACCCAACTCCTAACTGAGGCTCTAGCTCGCCCAAGCTCTAGCTCGCTCTAGCTCGCCCAAGTTCTAGCTCGCTCTAGCTCGCCCAAGCTCTAGCTCGCTCTAGCTCGCCCAAGCTCTAGCTCGCCCAAGCTCGCCCTAGCTCGCCCTAGCTCTAGCTCGCCCTAGCTCTAGCTCGCCCTAGATCTAGCTCGCCCTAGATCTAGCTCGCCCTAGATCTAGCTCGCCCTAGATCTAGCTCGCCCTAGATCTAGCTCCCCCAAGCTCTAGCTCCCCCAAGCTCTAGCTCCCCCAAGCTCTAGCTCCCCCAAGCTCTAGCTCCCCCAAGCTCTAGCTCCCCCAAGCCCACCCAAGCTCAAGGAGAGGCTCATTCAAGCTCTAGGAGGCCTATCCGGTTATCGCATCTACCATACACATAATGAGCTGTTAAAATATTCCATCTTACCTTAAGTGGCCAATATTGTAATGCCTGCTTGCCCCGTCTGTGGACCTGACAACCTTGATGGTGAACTGAGGTTGCAGTTGCCGTAACTCCAGCAAGACCACCGCCAAGTAGTGAACAAACAGCAAAGCGTCCACCAGCGACACAGCGTATTGTACTATCCCCTGGTAATTCCTCTCGGCGGTGGTGAGGATCCGAACAGCATAGAAGAGCCAGTAGGACACCACCAGCAGAAAAATAAGCACCATGATGAGCGCCCGGAAGACGAACACCCGTGGGAAGAAGGCCTTGGGGCGCCGGAAGAAGAGCGCCCAGCTGCCCACCAGGAGGATGAGGAGTTTGAAGGCCACGGAGATGAAGAGGCCCTCACAGGGCGTGCCACAAGCTTCCAGATCCCACGGTAAGATTTTGGGCAACAGCATGAAGGCAATGGGGGTGAGGAAAGAGACAAAGGCCAAGGCTCCGCCCACAATGACACCCAAGTGGCGGGAGCAGTCCAGGTTGGCGCTGTCCTCCATGTCCTTAGTGATACGGGTAATGTCATCGTGGGATATGCTGTGTTCCGAGGTCCCGGTGACCACGGTGGTGGTTTCTCCCCAGTTGTCATCCTGTAGACCAAATAAAAAAAGGAGAGTCACCTTAAAGTGGACCTGTTATCAGATAGATTTAAATTCACGCCAAGTGCAGCACTCTCAATAAAACACTTTGAGTATTTATTACCTCTCACAGAGACCGAAACACCCCTGCCCCCGACTAGGCCTTCATTTACTTTTTATCTCCAGAAAGATGGCGCCCCTCATTGTTCAGGCATCATCCAGGGTTACCACCCACTTCCTGGACTCAGATGCCAGCTCAGAGATGACACAGGAAGTACGTGGAAATCTACCCAATGGGAACAAAGTCTTGAGAAAGACATCCTGGCAGATATTCTCATAAAGTCCAACTCTAGTTGAAAACGTTGTGTTCAATTGTGGATAGAGATGGAGAGGGTTAAAAACCTCTACCAGATTTTAATTTCCCTTTGGGCACAGGTTCCAAAACATACATTATTTTCAACTTCCTGTCTCGGTGACAACCACAACTCTCATTCTTTGTACAGGTTTCACAGAGACAGGAAGTGTAGGAAATCTACGCAATGGGGTCACAGACATAAAAAAAAAAAAAAAACCACTAGAACAAAGTTCTTTCCCACTCTACCCAAAACTAAACACAAACAAAAAACAAAAACGAAAAGATTGTTAGGCGTTTTTTAATCTCTTTCCAGGCCATACCTTACAAAATCTTATAAGTGTAGCTGGCGGCGGCTTTATAAAAGCCAATTCTCATTTTGAATTCAGCTCATAACTTGGGACTGTTGGCGGCTTCCCCTCCCTTCCCACCATACAAGATCACACAAGCTGGGAGAGCTCCGACTTGGCGGAGGTACAAGACGAACAGGTGCCAGCCTTCGCCAGAGAGCCGCCGCGCATTTTCACATTGCTGCGTGGGGAGCTGTTGTGTTAATATGTTGTTTTTATATGGAAACTTATTTCTGGGGGTTTTTCTCGCAGCCCTGTAAGTGTTGGTTTCCTTCAACGCGACGCAAAAAGAAAAAAAAAAGAAAAAACTGGAGAACGACAAGTTTGATCTTGTGACCTGAAAACCCAACCGGTTGAACGACCGACCGTGTTAAAAAGGTATAGCGGAGGGGGGTATGGATTACAACATGGAGCCTGAAACACACAGCCGCTGGCTCCGCTTCTTACGTTACAGCTACAGACACTCTCACGCTATTAAATCTCTCATTATATATAGATTTTTTTTTTATTGACAACATTTTTTTATATAGAACAAAAAAAAAATTAATATATTGCAGTTGTGATCCTGCCAGAAACACTTCCTGTCCTAAGCAGTGGTCGCTGGTTGGTGCTCAATTTTATTTTTTGGGGAGGGGGTCGATCGATCAACATTAAAGATGGCCCTGATCCCAGGAGGTCATGGGGTATTCTGCCACATGCGCTTTGCCAACGGAGGGGGGGGGGGGGGGGCACGACGCGCATGTGTGCAAGAAACAGGAAAAGGAAAGGCGGCCTCCTGATGGACTTCACAGAAGAACATGGGCTACACAGGTAGTGGTCTTTACTTATTTCTGCCTGTGTTAATGTTGGAGTCATAGGCATGCGCAGGGGGGGGGGGGGGGGGTGCCAGGTGTGCCTGGGCACACCGTAATCTCCCCATGCACTAGCGCCATCCAGTGTACAGAAGTGTGTGGGACAAATGGGACCCAAGGGAAGGGGGACCCACTGTGCCCTGTCATGCACTACACACCCAGAGTAATCCATATCACTTCTACCCCTCTCTCTCTCCCACCCCCTCACCCTTGACTCTTTTTTACCTTCTCCTCTCTTTCACCCCCTCTCTCTCACACAAACCTCCCCCCCCCCCCCCCCCTCTCGCCCTGACCAATTCTGACACAAGATGTAAAATGTATTAAACATTAAAAAAAACTTGTTAAAATAGTGTGTGTCTGAATATAGACACAGACACACACACAGGCAGACACATACACACACACACAGACACATACACACACACACAGACACATACACACACACAGACACATACACACATAAACACACGTATGTGGGGTGCACACCCTAATGCAATTGGCTGCCGACACCTATGGTTGGAGTGATCCCCTTACTACCTGTATGTTCATATGCAGTCAGCAGCAGAAGCCTATCCTACCCACCAACTGTATTTTCATCTTGTCCATCTGATCATCCCCCACAGCTACTACCCTTTGTTCCACTTGACCCTCCCTTCTAGATTGTAAGCTCCAACGAGCAGGGCCCTCGGATCCCTCCTGTATTGAATTGTATTGCAACTGTACTGTCTTCCCGGATGTAAAGCGCTGCACAAACTGTTGGCACTATATAAATCCGGTATAATAATAATAATACTACTACTACTACTACACTTTAAGGAATACTAAATGGTGCCTAAAAAGGCAGGTCAACACTGGCTTAGGAGACAACTTTGGCATGGATTGGACCTTCACCCTCCCAACCCACTTTCTAACATTTCACTCCTGTCAATTGAAAAACTTTATTTCACTTTATTCAGGGAACACATCCCCTGCACTTCCTCATTTAGGCAAGAATGACTGATGCAGTACCCGCAGCCCCCTGGGACTCCCATGACATGACAGTAGACCATGGGTTATTCTACTATGCTTGCACCATTAGGGGGTAGCTGGCTGTCTTTTTGGCTTTTGCAGCTGGCCCCTGTTTTTTTTTTTTGCATCAATCGGGAGGCCGGCTGTATGAACCCAGAAAAAAAAAAAAAAAGGACAGCCAGGCCCCTGATGATGTCCCAGAAAATGGCAGCGGCAAACTTTGTGTGATTCAGTGGCTCTCTACAGAACACTGCTGGATCCTACGAGTATGCTTTTTTGTGTATAACCCATCTATTGGGAAGGGACACCCAGAAGGCCATGGTGTATTTGACTGCGCTTGCGTCAGAGGGACTGGCTGTCTTTCTGGCTCTTGCAGCTGACCCACATCCCCCCCCCCATTTTTTTTTTGGGCCAGCATTGGGAGGTGGGCTGTAAGAACCCATAAAAGGCAGCCAGGCCCCTGAGGACAGCCCAGAATATGGCGGCAAACTTTGTGTGCTTCAGTGGCTCTCTACAGAACACTGTTGGATCCTACGAGTATGCTTTTTTGTGTATAACCTATCTATTGGGAAGGGTGTTCCTGCAGCCACATCACACATCCTAAGAGGCCACGGGGTATTCTACTGCACTTGCGCCTTTAAAGGGGGACTGGCTGTCTCTGATTGGCTTTTGCTGGAGCCCGCTTCTTTTTTGGCATCATCGGGAGGCCGGCTGTAAGAACCCAGAAAAGACAGCCAGGCCCCTGATGACGTCACAGAAGAAGATGGCGGCGTCTGACATGGTGTGCTGCAGCGGCATGGCGGATCTCTTCAGAATACCGATGGACCTTACGAGTATGCTTTTTTGGGGATAACCCATCTATGGCGAGGGAGTGGGGTGAAGTTTCACTTTAAGCATACTTTAAATGTTACCATATTCCAATGAGTAGTCCTGAATTTTAATATGATTAGCCTGAATTTGCACAGTCAGTCTTTGTTACGGCCGTCACACCATTCTTAAGAAAAAATAAAATACTGTCTGCCTGCATGTTGTAAAGCGCTGCGCAAACTGTTTGCGCTATATAAATCCTGTATAATAATAATAATAATAATAATAAAACTATAATTGAAATGTATTTTTAACCGAGCGAGCTGTCTGTTATTTACCGACGAGTTTAGCTGTACGCTCTCGGAGGAAGGCATTGAACTAATAGGAAGGGTATTTGTTCCTTCCTCTGGTTTAATGAGGTGTGGAAAGGTAAATTTGTACAGCCAGGCCGCTAAACGGAGTTTCCATAGTAAAGACAAAAAAAAAAAAAGGTTCCGCCGTCTCGTCCTGGCCTTCACATGGCCTGGAAACAATTACATCATCGGCAGCCAATAGCGGTCGAAAAACGGCGACCCCTGTGCTGCAAATCCTTTCCCAAGCTCTCCCTGGCAACAGGTCAAAAGACACGAGGACCCGTCTCGCTTACGCGGCCGGACTAGCTGGTTAGCGCTGCGCCACGGGATCTCGTCTGGAGATGCCGATAAGTGCTGCAAGGAATCAATAAAAAAACTCTACTGCTAATTGAAGCTGCAGACACTGGCGGAAAATAATTAGTCACGAGGTGATGGCAGGCAATAAGCGAGTCTTCCGCTGCGTCGCAGAGCTATCCGCACGCCAAGCAAGGAAAACAAGAAGAGGTAACAAGCGGACTGACTTTTTAGCAAGTAGCAAAAAGGAGGAATGCTTTTTGATGCCAACTTTTTGTGCTCTGCGGCATTACCAAACGCTATAGCAGCCCATGTTGCTGCTATGGGGTCTGGGGTAGGAAGGGGGCCCCTAGAAGGCTGCAAAACTGATACTTTAACAGTAAAAAAAAAAAAAGTTTAGTAAAGCGGTTGTAAAGCTTCGTGTTTTTTCACCTTAATGCATCCTATGCATTAAGGTGAAAAAACACCTTGCAGTCACCGGGCCCCCCCGAGCCCCCGTTTTACTTACCTGACCCCCGAATCTCCGTAGGCGCGATCCCGCGTTGCTTTCCCCCAGCTCTTGGCGGCTCTTCATTGGCCAAATTGATAGCAGCGCAGCCATTGGCTCCCGCTGCTGTCAATTAAATCCAATGATGCGGCCGCCGAGGGGCGGGGCAGAGTCATACAATTGGCGGCTATGGATGCTGATTGTATGGCACTGGAGCGCGCCCATAAGCTAACCCCCTCTGGAGAGAGCTTCCCAGAGGGGGTTAGCTCTTGCAGGGAGGAGCCGCGAGAGCCGCTGTGGGACCCCAGAAGAGGAGGATCTGGGTCACTCTGTGCAAAACTAACTGCACAGTGGAGGCAAGTATAACATGTTTGTTTTTTTTTTTAAATATTCAAACCTTTACAACCCCTTTAACACAAAAGAAGTTCCTTCCATTACTCTCGGCCTCCTAATTGAAAGTTAGATCATGGTATCAAAACAATTTGGAGGACGGTGGACATGTTCATTCTCTGTGGTCCCACTGTATGTAGGAACATAGCCATCCGGTCTTGGTCCCACTGTATGTAGGAACGTAGCCACCCTGTCTTGGTCCCACTGTATGTAGGAACGTAGCCACCCTGTCTTGGTCCCACTGTATGTAGGAACATAGCCACCCTGTCTTGGTCCCACTGTATGTAGGAACATAGCCACCCTGTCTTGGTCCCACTGTATGTAGGAACATAGCCACCCTGTCTTGGTCCCACTGTATGTAGGAACATAGCCACCCTGTCTTGGTCCCACTGTATGTAGGAACATAGCCACCCTGTCTTGGTCCCACTGTATGTAGGAACATAGCCACCCTGTCTTGGTCCCACTGTATGTAGGAACATAGCCACCCTGTCTTGGTCCCACTGTATGTAGGAACATAGCCACCCTGTCTTGGTCCCACTGTATGTAGGAACATAGCCACCCTGTCTTGGTCCCACTGTATGTAGGAACATAGCCACCCTGTCTTGGTCCCACTGTATGTAGGAACATAGCCACCCTGTCTTGGTCCCACTGTATGTAGGAACATAGCCACCCTGTCTTGGTCCCACTGTATGTAGGAACATAGCCACCCTCCCTTGCTTGCTCCCCAGACAGACTATGGGATTTGTAGCATGCACCGTTTCAACTGGGGGCCCTACCAAAATGTTCTATGGGGTTCCAGGATTCCTAAGCTGGCCATACAACCGTAGAATTTCCCTTGAAATTTTTCCTTTGAGTGTTTGATTTTTTTTAACAGTCAGTGGGATCAATTGACATAAGTTTTCAACCATAGGGATGAGAAAACGTGAAGAAACAGGAAAGAAAGTATTTCACAAATGAATGAAATGGGGGGGGGGTTTGTTCAGGAATTGTACATGTTGTGATGAAACCTACCGGTATGTAATACGTCTGGATGAAATTTTAGGAGTTTTCTAGCAAGAAAGAATGTTCTGACCAACGATATTTCAGAACTTCCTCACAAATGTTTGAATAGATATCCAACTGCTTGAAGCCAGTTTTAGTAAAAGGGCAAGTTGACCTTTTCAAGAAAAATGAACACCAAAATATCTTGGCCAACCCTCCAGACCACGCTGCACATAGCAACCGTGATAGTCAATCATTAGAAACTGTTGAGGAATTCTCTTGTTAAAAAAAAGAAAATTGTTGAGGAACTGTATTTTGAGGTCTACTGCCAATTCCAGACTTTACCCGAATAAAAAACGCAGTTACCGTAATGGGTGTAGTATCACACCCTTTTATGAATATGATACAACCTCTGGTTGGGTTATGGCACAAGAGTGCTTACCATGTTTTGTTTATAAAGAAATACCAACAAGGACAAGATGGAGATGGTGTGTAAAGAAACCCAATCCCAACTACAATTTTGTTTAGGACTTGCTAAACCATCAAATCCAAGATCCTACCGGTTTTTGTCAATTGCAAACCCCATTTACGTCCCCCACAACTTCTGGCATTTAGAGATTATGTACCCGGTCTTCTCCTCTCGTTGACTCGTTGTCTAACAAAGGCTCTCCTGGAGCTTGGATGGTGACAGACTTATCACCGCGACTGCTGCCATCCCGGCTTTTGGATCGATGACGATCCCTTCGTTCTCTGTACAGACAAAAAGTGACATGTTAAGGCTAATGGTCAAAGCGCAATACTTAAAGCTTTCTCTAAACAGAGTGGCACTCAGTATGTATATTTCAACTTTCTTCCCAGTCAAAGTCACCCTCCCAACATTCTACCACACAGTATACACAGCTCTATTGATCTGTCTCGGGCCATCGCCCGTAGCAGGTCCACAGTCTCGGGCCATCGCCCAAAGTGTGTTCACCAACTCCTGCAGTGTGACCTCAGTCTTCGGCAACCTCCCGTAGCATTACATATACTAAACATCCTGTGTGGCCCTTTGGCCATATCAGGGGCCTTTGCTAAGGCCCCCTATACCTTTTAAGCTGACCACCACCGTCTTATTCAGTATAAGAGTTAGCCAGAGTCCTGCATCAAAATTCTGATGTTTGCCACCATCGGACCCTTCTCTGTGGCCTTCTCCACTCCTCATGGCTGTGTGCCATTTGACTAATCTGGAGCAGGGCACACAACTGGACCCCTGATGAACGCAGGGCCCAAATCAGCCAAGCAAGCATACTTGCATCAATTTTCATTTCTGAATAGCAGTCTCTTACCTGTGTTTGCGGGAACTTCGAGACTGCCCCGACTTGTAGGAGTACCCAGAATATTGGGACTCGTTGTCCATGTTTTCAGAGTAGCGACCTTTGTGGCGATCCACGTTTACAGTTTTTGGTTTCCCTGACCCTGGAACTGCCGCCAACACGGCTGCCGCTTCTTTCAGCACAGGCTTCTTTAGGCCAAAAGGCGCCACCAGAAAGTCCACTTTCAACTTGAGGGACTCTATTTTGATTGGCTGGTGTGGTCCGTCTCATAAGAAAAAAAAAACAGACACCTAAAATGGAGGGAAAGGGCGAGAAATAGTCAGATGTGGTCAACAGGATTTTAAAATGAAGGCAATAGAAAAAGTACAATCTAAATCACACCAAGCTAATCATTATAATTTTTTTACCATTTTCTACAAACTTTCCCACTTTGACCTTTCCTTTCTGCCAAAAAAATCTTAGTTAAGCTGGCCATACATCAGTAGAATTTTGTTTAAACGTTTCTATGGAAATTCTTAAAAAATGATTGGTCATCACATTTAATGGCCCATCATGGAGTCAACTTATTTCATTTGAAAGCCCTAAAACTTTTGTCCAGGTGTAAGGAGTTTATTTGGTGACTAGGAGATAAGCATTACAATAAAAAGGACAAATATTTCCCAAATGAAAACTAAATTTGCAGTTAGAATTTTATTAGTTTGAGGAAAAAATTCCATCCTGCACCTTCGAAACTGATCAATTTGACCCCACTAACCTTTAGAAAATTGCATGAAATGTTCTACTGGTGTATAGCCAGCCAACAGTCAACCAGGGCCATGGCCAGCCAACAGTCTACCAGGGCATGACCAGCCAACAGTCTACCAGGGCATGACCAGCTTTAGCTGGGATGGAGGTTTTTATTGGCTCTTTGTGCCTAGTCTACCTGTCTTGGTTACCCTATGGCCTTCTTAGCCTCATGTCAGAAACAGGAAGGGAGGTGAATTCTCACTCAAGAGAACACAATTGGTTAAAAACGAAAAGTTCAAAGTTCTAAAAAAAATAAAAAAATAAAAAATAAAACTGGAGTTTGGTTAGATATCAATGCCCAAAATGATGTTGCATATTAAAACAAAACTAGAAATAAAATATGATAATAAAGCTGGCCACACGCTGATGAGATTTTCTACGAACCTTCACATGAAAAATCTTATCAGTACATTCTAGAATACCATCAGAGACGCAATGCATGTTGCAAAATTCTCTTTTGCTTTTAACACTCAATCTTGGAACTAATGGAATGTCCCAAATGAAAACCAACTTCACCGTAAGATTTTCGATAATGTTCCTTCACCGCGACTTTTGAAAATGGTAAATGTGACCCTACTCACTATTAAAAAAAATTAGCAAATGTTCTGAAATCTATTTTCTTTTTCAAATAAATTTCTACCCACGTTTAACCAGCTTAGACAAAACAGAGTTCTCTGACTGCTATGTCATCGGGAGGTGGAAAGTGAGAATTCTCTATTGTGTTCATCAAATTAACCCCCGGGGGCAACTTTCTGTTTAAGTTTCTGTGACTCTCAGTGGTTTGTTTACCCTCAACACAGAGCTTTTCTTCCCATCAGAAAGCTGCCCTAATGGGGCAAAGCCAGCAGATGTGCTCCCCTGGGCTTCCTCATAAGATCCAGAGGAGTGAGAAAAGGACACTCCATTTTAACTACACCCCGTGGCAGCCATGGAGGGTCGAGAAACAAAGACCTGAGCACTGAGAAGGAAGTGATCTCATCGCTCTCCAGACAATATATATTTTACAGGAGTGACATTGCTCTCTAGATACACGTTACATACACTTACCGGCAGGCCCGGATTTACTCCCTCTGCCTCCCCAAGGCCGTGTCCTTCAATGCCCCCCCCCATGGCCCGGGATGGGGGGAGGGGTCAGGGGGGCGATGCGTGGGGGGGGGGGGGGTAAGCGATTTTCCACAGACAATGACTGGTAGTGCTTCAATCATTCCGGCACCATGGTTATTGTGTCAGGATGATTGAAGCGCATTATTTCTATCATTACATTGTAATCTAAAATGAAATGGTTCAACTCATCATAAAAGCAGAATGAGTGGGAGCCCTGAGCATGTCACTTGCCACCAGACGGGAATGTCACTTGCCATGCTGCCTGCCACCAGACGGGAATGTCACTTGCCACGCTGCCTGCCACCAGATGGGAATGTCACTTGCCACGCTGCCTGCCACCAGATGGGAATGTCACTTGCCACGCTGCCTGCCACCAGATGGGAATGTCACTTGCCACGCTGCCTGTCACCAGATGGGAATGTCACTTGCCACGCTGCCTGTCACCAGATGGGAATGTCACTTGCCACCAGATGGGAATGTCACTTGCCACGCTGCCTGCCACCAGATGGGAATGTCACTTGCCACGCTGCCTGTCACCAGATGGGAATGTCACTTGCCACGCTGCCTGCCACCAGATGGGAATGTCACTTGCCACGCTGCCTACCACCAGATGGGAATGTCACTTGCCACGCTGCCTACCACCAGATGGGAATGTCACTTGCCACGCTGCCTACCACCAGATGGGAATGTCACTTGCCACGCTGCCTACCACCAGATGGGAATGTCACTTGCCATGCTGCCTGCCACCAGATGGGAATGTCACTTGCCACAATGCCTGCTAGCAGAATAGGGATTGCCACAGTTACCTGGCTGCCACCCAAAAAGTAGCAGTTGTCACTAATTGCATGTAAAATTAAGCCCCCCCCCCAGCATTGCAGAGTACTAGCAGCCAGGTACAACGCTGTCAGCCTCTCCTATCCTCTCCTGCGTGGGTAAACTAGCTGCAGGTGAAACAGAGGCACACGAGAGTGCGGGCGGTAAGAGATGACGTCACATCATTCTCTCTCGCGTCGAGCAGCCTTCGCGGCCCTGTAAGTAACGGCGGAACAGCAGTGTGGGCAATGAGAGATGATGTAATCTCTCTCCTTCGCCGCACCGCTGAAATTACTTGTCACCTCCGCGGCGCCTCCCCTGCACCTACCGCCACCTGGCCTCGGTGGCCTTGTGGGAAATCCGGTCCTGCTCACCGGTCACACCTGTTCAATTGCTTGAGAACACAAATTGCTATTTAGCCAATCACATGGCAGCAACTCGTGAAGACGACTTACTAAAGTTCAAATCGAGCATCAGAATGGGGATTTAAGTGGCTTTGAACATTGCATGGTTGTTGGTGCCAGACGGGCTGGTCTGAGCGTTTCAAAAACTGCTGATCTACTGGGATTTTCACACACAACCATCTCTTAGGTTTACAGAAAAAGGAAAAAAATAATAATAAATAAATAGAAGAGAAAATATCCAGTGAGCGGCAGTGGTGTGGAGGAAAATGCCTAGTTGATGTCAAAGGAGAATGGGGAGACTGATTCCAGAACATCGAAAGGCAACAATAACTCAAATAACCATTTGGTACAACCAAGGTATGCAGAATACCATCTCCGAATGCACAACGAATCGAACTTTGAAGCCAAAGACCACATCGGGTGCCACACCTGTCAGCTAAGAACAGGAAACTGAGGCTACAATTCGCACAGGCTCACCAAAATTGGACAATAGAAGACTGGAAAAACGTTGCCTGCTCTGAGGAGTGTCGATTTCAGCTGCCACATTTAGATGATAGGATCAGAATTTTCCGTAAACATGAAAGTATGGATTCATCCTGCCTTGTAGCAATGGTTCAGGCTGGTGGTGGTGGTGTAATGGTGTGGCGGATAACTTCTTGGCACCCTTTGGGCCCCTTAGTACCAAATTAAGCATAGTTTAAATGCCACGGCCTACCCGAGTATCGTTGCTGACCATTTCCATCCCTTTATGACTACAGTGTACCGATCTTCTGATGGCTCCTTCCAGCAGGATAATGTACCATGTCACAAAGCTTCAATCATCTCACCACTGGTTTCTTGAACACGAGAATGGGGTCACTGTACGCCAATGGCCTCCACAGTCACCAGATGTCAACCCAATAGAGCACCTTTGTGATTTGGTGGAACGGGAGAATGGCACCATGGAAGTGCAGCCAACAAATCTGCAGCAACTGCGTCAATATAGACCAAAATCTCTGAGGAATGTTTCCAACACCTTGTAGAATCTATGCCACGAAGCATGAAGGCAGTTCGAAAAGCACAAGGGGGTGCAACCCCGTACTAGCAAGATGTACCTAATAAAGTGGCCAGTGAGTGCATTTTACAGAACATTAGAGCACTCAAATAATAAAATTAAAATTTACTTAAATATCTGAGTGAATCAGAATGAAGGACTTTTCTTAAATAGAGTCTACGCTTTCACTAATCAGCCTCTTTCCGGACAGGCCAGGAAAGTTTCCTCTATGGTCCTTTTGTGCGGATCTTTCCATGACTGTTTGAAGCTCCAGCTCAGATATGATATGTAATAAGCATTACCAGGAACATGGATCTGTGTGGTCGATACTCTGTGGGGGATAAAGTTACAGAAGAGACAATTGAGCTTTTGTCCGTGGCTCAGCCCTCAATGAGAAGGATTATGGGGGGAGATTTATGAAAAATGAGTGTCCAGGTATCTATAGAGTAACTGGCCCCTAATAACTGCTTAGCCCATGTTCATTAAGCTTCATCCAACATACAGATAATCTGTCCGGTTAGGGCGATGAGGGAGAGGAAGGAGAGGATACATAGGATAACGGAAGCGGGATTTTAGCGATTTGGTTGCAGGACCCCCCCTTGTGTGCCTGCCAGCAAGAAGGCCTAATGGAGGCACAACTAGGCCAGATATAGATTCCAACCTTAGACCAGCAGTACATCACTGGGCCTCACTTCTGAAAACGTCTGGGAGAACCATGCATGTTTCACATAGCAACCAGGATTGCCTGGTTATGGTGCCTTTGACACCACATAACGTGTGTCCATTGGAGAGAGAGATGGGAGAGAGAAGGGAGGGAGGGAAAGAGCGAGACGGGGGGGGGGAGGAGGAAGAGAGCGAGACGGGGGGGAGGAGGAGGAAGAGAGAGCGAGACGGGGGGGGGGGGGGGGAGGAAGAAAGAGCGAGACGGGGGGGGAGGAGGAGGAAGAGAGAGCGAGACGGGGGGGAGGAGGAGGAGGAAGAGAGAGCGAGACGGGGGGGGAGGAGGAGGAAGAGAGAGCGAGACGGGGGGGGAGGAGGAGGAAGAGAGAGCGAGACGGGGGGGAGGAGGAGGAAGAGAGAGCGAGACGGGGGGGGAGGAGGAAGAGAGAGCGAGACGGGGGGGGGGGAGGAGGAAGAGAGCGAGACGGGGGGGGGGGAGGAGGAAGAGAGCGAGACGGGGGGGGGGGAGGAGGAAGAGAGCGAGACGGGGGGGGGGGGGGGGAAGAGAGCGAGACGGGGGGGGGGGGAGGAAGAGAGCGAGACGGGGGGGAGGAGGAAGAGAGCGAGACGGGGGGGGGGGAGGAGGAAGAGAGCGAGACGGGGGGGGGGGGGAGGAGGAAGAGAGCGAGACGGGGGGGGGGGGGGAGGAGGAAGAGAGCGAGACGGGGGGGGGGAGGAAGAGAACGGGGGGGGAGGAGGAGGAAGAGAGAGCGAGACGGGGGGGAGGAGGAGGAAGAGAGAGCGAGACGGGGGGGAGGAGGAGGAAGAGAGAGCGAGACGGGGGGGAGGAGGAGGAAGAGAGAGCGAGACGGGGGGGGGGGGGGGAGGAAGAGAGAGCGAGACGGGGGGGGGGGGGGAGGAAGAGAGCGCGAGACGGGGGGGGGGGGGGGAGGAAGAGAGCGCGACGGGGGGGAGGAGGAGGAGGAAGAGAGCGAGACGGGGGGGGGGGGAGGAAGAGAGCGAGACGGGGGGGGGGGGAGGAGGAAGAGAGCGAGACGGGGGGGGGAGGAGGAAGAGAGCGAGACGGGGGGGGAGGAGGAAGAGAGCGAGACGGGGGGGGGGGAGAGGAGGAAGAGAGCGAGACGGGGGGGGGAGAGGAGGAAGAGAGCGAGACGGGGGGGGGAGAGGAGGAAGAGAGCGAGACGGGGGGGGGGAGAGGAGGAAGAGAGCGAGACGGGGGGGGGGGGGAGAGGAGGAAGAGAGCGAGACGGGGGGGGGGGGGGAGAGGAGGAAGAGAGCGAGACACGGGGGGGAGGAGGAAGAGAGCGAGACGGGGGGGAGGAGGAAGAGAGCGAGACGGGGGGGAGGAGGAAGAGAGCGAGACGGGGGGGGGAGGGGAAGGAAGAGAGCGAGACGGGGGGGGGGGGAGGGGAAGGAAGAGAGCGAGACGGGGGGGGGGAGGGGAAGGAAGAGAGCGAGACGGGGGGGGGGGAGGGGAAGGAAGAGAGCGAGACGGGGGGGAGGGGAAGGAAGAGAGCGAGACGGGGGAAAAGAGGGGAGCGAGACGGGGGGAAAAGAGGGGAGCGAGACGGGGGGAGCGAAAGAGCGAGACGGAGGGAGCGAGACGGAGGGAGCGAAAGAGCGAGACGGAGGGAGCGAAAGAGCGAGACGGAGGGAGCGAAAGAGCGAGACGGAGGGAGCGAAAGAGCGAGACGGAGGGAGCGAAAGAGCGAGACGGAGGGAGCGAAAGAGCGAGACGGAGGGAGCGAAAGAGCGAGACGGGGGGGAGCGAAAGAGCGAGACGGGGGGGAGCGAAAGAGCGAGACGGGGGGGAGCGAAAGAGCGAGACGGGGGGGAGCGAAAGAGCGAGACGGGGGGGAGCGAAAGAGCGAGACGGGGGGGAGCGAAAGAGCGAGACGGGGGGGAGCGAAAGAGCGAGACGGGGGGGGAGCGAAAGAGCGAGACGGGGGGGGAGCGAAAGAGCGAGACGGGGGGGGGGAGCGAAAGAGCGAGACGGGGGGGGGGAGCGAAAGAGCGAGACGGGGGGGAGCGAAAGAGCGAGACGGAGGGAGCGAGACGGAGGGAGCGAAAGAGCGAGACGGAGGGAGCGAGACGGAGGGAGCGAAAGAGCGAGACGGAGGGAGCGAAAGAGCGAGACGGAGGGAGCGAAAGAGCGAGACGGAGGGAGCGAAAGAGCGAGACGGAGGGAGCGAAAGAGCGAGACGGAGGGAGCGAAAGAGCGAGACGGAGGGAGCGAAAGAGCGAGACGGAGGGAGCGAAAGAGCGAGACGGAGGGAGCGAAAGAGCGAGACGGAGGGAGCGAAAGAGCGAGACGGGGGGGAGCGAAAGAGCGAGACGGGGGGGAGCGAAAGAGCGAGACGGGGGGGAGCGAAAGAGCGAGACGGGGGGGAGCGAAAGAGCGAGACGGGGGGGAGCGAAAGAGCGAGACGGGGGGGAGCGAAAGAGCGAGACGGGGGGGGAGCGAAAGAGCGAGACGGGGGGGGAGCGAAAGAGCGAGACGGGGGGGGGGAGCGAAAGAGCGAGACGGGGGGGGGAGCGAAAGAGCGAGACGGGGGGGAGCGAAAGAGCGAGACGGGGGGAGCGAGACGGGGGAACGAAAAGAGCGAGACGGGGGAGCGAAAGAGCGAGTCGGGGGAGCGAAAGAGCGAGTCGGGGGAGCGAAAGAGCGAACGAGAATGAGAGAGCTCAATAGGGAGCAGAGGAGTGCAAGAGCAAAAGAGGGAGCGAGAGCGCAAGAGAAAGCAAAAACCTGAGTTAACGAGAGAGTGCGCGAACTAACAAGAGAGACGGAGCACAAAAGAAAGAGCAAAGAAAATAAAAAAGAAATGCACACAAACACTTGCACTCCTAGAAGTTTTCTATTTTACGGACATTAGATGGAGAGGACAGATAGCGGAAGACGGTGGCGTTTCCTGAGCTCAGCCCAGTGGTGGACGACATTCAGACTGACACCTGACTGACATTTTCTGCTTGGTATAAACGCAGAGTCGTGGTGGTTGAACCAGAACACTACTAGGCCCGGTTACCATAGAAACGCCAGTAAAAGGCCATTTGATATAAGGAGGGGATGGTGTTGAGCTCACAAGGCTCAGGGTTCTCTAATGAAGACAAGGTCAGGATGTTACAGTCAGGAAGGGCCGTTGTCCCGAATGCCTGATTTTTTGCGCATCTATTGCCATGGAAACCCACAAAAAAGGGGGACTAGTCTGGGCGCACCTCCCCCTCCCTCCTTCCCGGTTTCCTAGGTGATGGCAGCCGGCCTGCAAACATCCTCTAAAACAAGTGCAGGGAGCGAAGCTGGGTGGGGAGAGTGACGGGAAGGGTGGAGGGCGAGCCCGGGCCGACATAAAGGAAGGAGAAAAATGGAGGGAAGGAGCCCATTCTCTTCTCCGCTCCCTTTGTTCAGTAAAATGGGATCACATTTCTCCAGGGAGACGGCTCTGAAAAGCCCCGGGAAGAAAAAAACCTCCACACCACCTCGAGCCAACAACTTCCCGGGACACCAGGAAAGGTCCATCTGAAGGACTTCCATAAAAATAACATTCCATCATTTCATAGTTATGTGCGGGTTTTCCCACGCCCTTTGACTTTTACTTCTCTGCATTGTCATACACCTAAGACGCTGGATTGTGTGCGTTCTTCCTAATGGTAATGCCAATAAAACATTGTAAATAGATACATGGGGGCAGCCATCTTTGTTCATTAGATACGCAAGAGCCGCATTACATATATGTAGCGCCCACCCCAAAAGGTTGGGATGCTATTTAAATTTAGAGGGATGTCTGAGCCAGTAGTTGGGCTCAGGCGGTTGAATTGCATTTTATTTTACCTCTGCTCCAGCTGTTTGCCCGATAGTATTTTCCCTTATTGCCTGTAGGTGGCGTTACCACCTCAGGCACCTGTTGGAACACGGGCAAACCATGGTGCATTGAGTGGCCCTTCTCGGCAGCGGTACAGTGGGAGTGGTCGACCCGCTGTGCCTGCTGGGAGGTAATACTTAAGGGGCAGACACCATTGATTGGGGCCCGTTCTCGCCCCACAGCCCTCCGGGCACGAGGCATGTGTGTGGTCCTGGTCTCAGGGCCACGTTGGCCCAAGGCTGCATCGCTGCTTAGTAGGCCCATCTAGTCTGGCTGGGGCCTACATTCGGAGAAGGAATCCCAAGCGGTCTGTCCAAATGGAGAGGAAGCCATCTTGGTGAAGGAGACCGGGGGAGGACCTGCCCAGGAGTTGACCGGCAAAGTGCTGCTGACCTACTTCATCTAGGGCAGTCTGTGGCAGAGACCTACTTCATCTAGGGCAGTCTGTGGCAGAGACCTACTTCATCTAGGGCAGTCTGTGGCAGAGACCTACTTCATCTAGGGCAGTCTGTGGCAGAGACCTACTTCATCTAGGGCAGTCTGTGGCAGAGACCTACTTCATCTAGGGCAGTCTGTGGCAGAGACCTACTTCATCTAGGGCAGTCTGTGGCAGAGACTGCCCCATTGCTGGTTCGTGTGTCATCCCGGCTGCTAGGCCAAGTGAGAGGGGACTATCCGGGTGACCGATACCCACTAACATTGAGAGTGGTGAGTGACTTTGAACTTATACTTTTGTCAAATTTAGTGGCGAGTGCCTGAACCTTCCCCTACTCTTCTATACCTTCTACTTCTCAAAGTTTACTGCAGAAGAAAATAAAGCCTAACTGTTTGAGGTTTTACATCGGCCCTCTAGGGGGTATTGCTACACATACGCAAGAGCCGCCCCCTGCTCAGCTGTGCTGCATTACATAGGCAGGAGCCGCCCCCTGCTCAGCTGTGCTGCATTACATAGGCAGGAGCCGCCCCCTGCTCAGCTGTGCTGCATTACATAGGCAGGAGCCGCCCCCTGCTCAGCTGTGCTGCATTACATAGGCAGGAGCCGCCCCCTGCTCAGCTGTGCTGCATTACATAGGCAGGAGCCGCCCCCTGCTCAGCTGTGCTGCATTACATAGGCAGGAGCCGCCCCCTGCTCAGCTGTGCTGCATTACATAGGCAGGAGCCGCCCCCTGCTCAGCTGTGCTGCATTACATAGGCAGGAGCCGCCCCCTGCTCAGCTGTGCTGCATTACATAGGCAGGAGCCGCCCCCTGCTCAGCTGTGCTGCATTACATAGGCAGGAGCCGCCCCCTGCTCAGCTGTGCTGCATTACATAGGCAGGAGCCGCCCCCTGCTCAGCTGTGCTGCATTACATAGGCAGGAGCCGCCCCCTGCTCAGCTGTGCTGCATTACATAGGCAGGAGCCGCCCCCTGCTCAGCTGTGCTGCATTACATAGGCAGGAGCCGCCCCCTGCTCAGCTGTGCTGCATTACATACGCAAGAGCCGCTCCCTGCTCCGCTGTGCTGCATTACATACGCAAGAGCCGATTCCTGCTCAGCTGTGCTGCATTACATACGCAAGAGCCGATTCCTGCTCAGCTGTGCTGCATTACATACGCAAGAGCCGATTCCTGCTCAGCTGTGCTGCATTACATAGGCAGGAGCCGCCCCCTGCTCAGCTGTGCTGCATTATTATTATACAGGATTTATATAGCACCAACAGTTTACGCAGCGCTTTACAATATAAAAAGGGAGACAATACAGTTATAATATAATAATATATAAAAGGATTAAGAGGGCCCTGCTCAGAAGAGCTTACAATCTAATAGCATTACATACACAAGAGCCGCTTCCTGCTCAGTTGTGCTACATTACATACACAGGCACCACTCCCTGCTCACCTGTGCTGCATTACATACGCAAGAGCCACGTCCTGCTTGGCTAGGAAGTGTGCACGCTCTCAGTACATAAGAGCGGAGCCAGATGATGTACATATGCTGTTGCTCTACATTACAACCCACCTTCTGCACAGTGGTCACATGATCTGTCCCCCCAGCTCCCGGTCTTTAAAGCGTAACTAAAAAGGAAAAACTTTTTTTAGTTTTGAGTATTAGAACCCGTCAGTTTTTATTGCGGTCTGTGTCCCCATTAAAGGAGAATCACTGTTTGGATTTGTTTTATTTTAACATCATTGAAATTAAAAAAAAAATCCCAAAATTTGGGGTTGTCCCCAGAAAAGTAAGAGGGAAAATCCCAATGGAGACAAGTTCTGGTGATCTGCGGGCCCCCAAGTGATTCCCTTATTTGCAGGGATTTTCTCTCACTTCCTGTTTTGGCTATGGGACAGGAAGTGAAGGAAAATCTCCCTATTGGGACAAAGAGGGCAAAAATAAACCTTACAGGGGTTACAGCCCTCCCCTAGTCCATCCAAAAAAAAAGAAAAAAAAAGCGTTGCCTATAGTTCTAATGTAACAGGGACAGCTCAGTCACTGTTCAGGGAGCGTGCAAGTTCTCGGTAGAAAAAAGCAGAGCCAGTTGATGCACATACCGTGGCTCTAAATTAAAACCCACCGGCTGCACAGTGGTCAGATGATTGGAAGACTGTCCCACTGGCTCCTCCTGATCCTAAACAGTGACCAGGAGTTATCAGTGACAACTTGGTCACTTAAGGAGCACGCTACTGCGCCCCCTACCCCGTACATAACAGCAAAGCCAGCTAATGCATATTTGCCGTAAAGTCCACCTGCAGCATAGTGGCCACACGATCAGGAGCCCGACTCACCGCTCCCAATCATTAACAGTGACGGGGAGTTCTCAGTGACAGCTCGGTCACTGCGTAGGGAACGCGCAAGCGTGCACGCTCTCAGTACAGAATAGCAGAGCAAGCTGATGTACATATGCCGTGCCTCTACAATAAAACCCACCTGCTGCACAGTGGTCACATAAGAATGTTCCACCAGTTTCAGGTCTTTAACAGTGATGACCCAGTGACTTTTCAGGGAGCGCACAAGCGCACACACTTGGTACAGAATATCAGAGCTAGCCGATTCATATATACTGTGGTTCTACATTAAAACCCACCTGCTTCACAGTGGTCACATGATCAGGACCCTGTTACACTGGTTCCTGATCCTAAACAGTGACCAGCTGAGTCCCTGTGCAGGGAGCGCACAAGCGTGCACGCTCTCAGTACAGAATACCAGAGCCAGCTGATGCATATATACAGTGGCTCTACATTAAAGCACACCTGCAGCACAGTGGTCACACAATCAGGAGCCTAACCCACTGCTCCCAATCATTAACAGTGACCGGGGGGGTTCTCCGTGACAGCTCGGTCTCTGCGCAGGGAGCGCACACGTTCTGTACCGAGAGCGTGCAAATAGCAGAGCCTGCTGATGTATAAATGCCATGGCTCTACATTACAACCCACCTGCTGCACAGTGGTCACATGAGAGGGAGCCTGTCCCACGAGCTACCTGTCTTTAACAGCGACAGCTCAGACACTGTTCAGGGAGCGCGCAAGCGTGCACGTGCTCAGTACAGAATAGCAGAGTCACCTGATGCACATATGCCGTGGTTCTACATTAAAGCCCACCTGCAGCACAGTAGTCACATGATCAGGAGTCTGTCCCACCAGCTACCCGTCTTTAACAGCGTCAGCTCAGTCACTGTCCAGGGAGCGTGCAAGCACGCACGCTCTCAGTACAGAATAGCAGAGTCAGCTGATGCACGCATGCCGCGCGCTCTACATTAAAACCTACCTGCAGCACAGTGGTCACATGATGGGGAGCCTGCTCCATTGACTCCTGATCACAAACCATGACAGCGCGATCAATGTGCAAGGAGCGCGCAAGTGTGCACGACCGAACAGAACGGGAAGGTGTTAAATAAAGTTTTGCACAGCTTAATCTGTAGGCATTTATAAGACAGGTGTATGTAGATTTACCTTGAAAGCAGATAAGCCGTGTTTACTACAAGCGATAATTATATTGTAACCAGCGCTACGGCTTATCTGCGTCTCAGACACCATTCCAGGATCAGATTAGCACTGGGGGAAGCCATCAAAAACTCTAATTGTTATCCATTTTGTTAAAAAAAAAAAAAACCTAATTCATTTTTATCCATTTGCCAGAATTCCCATGAGGTCATCAGAGGCCGTCTTTCGCCGCCATTATTTCACCGCGCCACAAAGTCAGAGCGCGCCCGAACCACCTACACACATGAAAGCATTTCGCTGTACATTGGAATAATGGCTTTACATATACAGAGCTGGCTGGTAATACCTTAATAACACATTAGGGGAACCACAAGCTGCAATTAAAAGGAAGTCTGATCGATCTGCAACCTGAAGAACCAGCTCCCCTTCCTCCCCCTCCCCCCACACAGAAATAACGCAAAGTCCAGGCCGGGAGATTAGACGCCCATCCTAGGTGAGACTTGGCCCCTGAAGAACGGCTTGAAAATTAAGACCTCATAGACGGCCTGGCGGGTCTTAAAAGTGTTACCACTGTTTAAATTTGAACGCTAAATAAAGTTATTCAATAAATCATCCCATATATATTAGACATGTGTACTGCCGAATAATTTGTTCATTTTTGATTTATTATAGTTTTTTTCAGTTTTTCGGGAAATTCGTAAATGAGAAAATTTGTAAATTTAAAAAAAAAAAAAAAAAAAAAAAGGAAAATCCTAAAAAAAATAAAATACTAAAATTTGAAAGAACGAAAAATCTGAAAATTAAAAAGAACTATTCAATTATAAGTATTGGAATTTCCTTTCAAATTTGGCTGTTAGTGAACGTAACAAATACAGATTAATCCGAAGTTACGTATTATTCGAAATAACGAATGCCGTATTTAAACAAATTATATAATAATAATAATAAATAATAAGAATTTTTTTTATTATTCTTTACATTCCATTTGTTTAAATGCGGCATTCGTAACTTCGGATAAATTCGTATTCGTTACGTTCACCAACAGCCAAATTTGAAAGGAGATTCCAATACCTATAATTTAATAGTAATAATCAAGTTATTAATAATTTCAGATTTTCAAATATTCGGTAAACGGGTTTTCGTCAATTTGGATATGTCCAAATTAACGAATTTGTCGAAATTTGTTAAAAAACAAAGTCGGAACAAATTGTACATATACATACACATATATATATATATATATATATATATATATATATATATATATATATATATATATATACGGTATATATATATATATATATATATATATATATATATATATATATACACACACACATACATATACATACATACACACACACACACATATACACACATACATACATATACACACACACACACACACACACACACATACATACTCATATATATAATATATACACACCCACACACACACACACAATAGCTCTTTCATGATAAGTGCATGCTGAGTAATTACTCTTCCCCCGACAAAGTCTTCATCTGCTTTTCTCTCCTGGACGACGACACCATCTTTGTTTAGGCATCATCAAGAGTCACCATCAGCTTCCCGGACTGAGATGCTGGCACTGCACCAGTATAGGTTCCTCCAGGCCAAGGATGCAGAACTGCACCCCCCTGCTGCTGATGCATGCCCTAGAATGGGTGTGCCCTGCCCCGAGTCTATTCTCTGCCCCCCCCTCCCCCCGCTCATGGTTTGTCACACATGGGCAGTGCGCACTCCATGCCAACTGCTTGCTTTCTAGTAGCTAGAAAGCAATTGCCCATGCATGGTATGTTTTCCCGTGTGGGCTCTGGGTGCATTTTTTTCAGCATTTTTTTCAGCATTTTCGATTAGTTATCAATCAATTTTATTGGTTGTGATTTTTTATTGGTTGGGATTTGTTATTTTATTCAATTCACCATCATTGGTGGTTGAAACATTTTTGTATAGGAGTTATTTTTGGTCACACCTTATGTTTATGCAAGTTTGGTGTTTAATTCAAACGTTGCGCAGCTTTATCATTTTTATGCATGTGGGTGGAAGGTGGGCACGATGGAGCACAGCATTGCGGCAAAACGTGCGTTTAAGTCGTCGGAGTAGACATGAAGCTGTGGCCTCCTAGTTGCCAGATGCGGATCTGGAGCATGCCTGTGGTCAGTGTCGCCACATCAGTGCCTCCCCCTCCCCATCAGGGCCGCCGTATCAGTGCCTCCCCCTCCCCATCAGGGCCGCCGTATCAGTGCCTCCCCCTCCATCAGGGCCGCCGTATCAGTGCCTCCCCCTCCATCAGGGCCGCCGTATCAGTGCCTCCCCCTCCATCAGGGCCGCCGTATCAGTGCCTCCCCCTCCATCAGGGCCGCCGTATCAGTGCCTCCCCCTCCATCAGGGCCGCCGTATCAGTGCCTCCCCCTCCATCAGGGCCGCCGTATCAGTGCCTCCCCCTCCATCAGGGCCGCCGTATCAGTGCCTCCCCCTCCATCAGGGCCGCCGTATCAGTGCCTCCCCCTCCATCAGGGCCGCCGTATCAGTGCCTCCCCCTCCATCAGGGCCGCCGTATCAGTGCCTCCCCCTCCATCAGGGCCGCCGTATCAGTGCCTCCCCCTCCATCAGGGCCGCCGTATCAGTGCCTCCCCCTCCATCAGGGCCGCCGTATCAGTGCCTCCCCCTCCATCAGGGCCGCCGTATCAGTGCCTCCCCCTCCATCAGGGCCGCCGTATCAGTGCCTCCCCCTCCATCAGGGCCGCCGTATCAGTGCCTCCCCCTCCATCAGGGCCGCCGTATCAGTGCCTCCCCCTCCATCAGGGCCGCCGTATCAGTGCCTCCCCCTCCATCAGGGCCGCCGTATCAGTGCCTCCCCCTCCATCAGGGCCGCCGTATCAGTGCCTTCCCCTCCATCAGGGCCGCCGTATCAGTGCCGCCATATTAGTGCCGCCCCCCCCATCAGGGCCGCCATATCAGTGCCGCCCCCCCATCAGGGCCGCCATATCAGTGCCGCCCCCCCCCCCCCATCAGGGCTGCCGTATCAGTGCCCCCCCCATCAGGGCTGCCGTATCAGTGCGCCCCTCCCCCCATCAGGGCCGCAGCATCAGTGCGCCCCTCCCCCATCAGGGCCGCAGCATCAGTGCCCCCCCTCCCATCAGTGCCGCCCCCCCATCAGGGCCGGCCACCGTATGAGTGCCCCCCCCTTCCGAACAGTGCCGCCGTATCAGTGCCCCCTCCCCCATCAGGGCCGGCCACTGTATGAGTGCCCCCCCTTCCCATCAGTGCCGCCGTATCAGTGCCCCCCCCCCCCCCACCTATCAGTGCCGCAGCATCAGTGCTGTCACAGCTTAAGGAAAGGAAAGCGGCTATCCTGTGACAAAATATATTTACAATGATAATCAGGGCAGCCCTATTAGTGCCCCCCCCCCCCACCGGTGCCGCCGCATCAGTGCTCCCCCCCTCCCCATCAGTGCAGCCACATCAGCATCAATCAGTGCAGCCCATTAGTACACAGCAGTGCAGCTCATCAGTGAAGAATATTGGCAGAAATTAAGATTTTTTTATTTTTATTTTTTTTATTTCAGTCTTTTTTCATTTATTAAGCAAAAAATAAAACCCCCCGTGGTTTTTAAATATCCCCAAAAGAAAGCTATTTGTTGAAAGAAAAAAATAAAAAAAAAAAAGATAAAAATGTAATTTGGGTACAGTGTTGCACGACAGCGCAATTGTCATTCAAAGTGTGAGAGAGTGCTGAAAGCTGAGAATCGGTCTGGGAAGGGGGTGACAATGCCCGGTAGGCAAGGGGTTTAAAAAAAAAAAAAAAAAAAAAAAAAAAGGAGTTTCAATTAGACAGAATTGGTCGAAAGCAAATACACACCGACTGCGCCCTGGGAGGTTGGTGTTGTGGGCGCACCCTGTATTAAAATTATTTGTAAAATAAAGATTTTATACACATAATAAAAACTATATACAACTTATAAAAATGTCATTAAATTTTTTTTTACATGAAAAGTTGCCCTTTAAAGTCCCTCTGCCTTCCGGCGGGGCCCCCAGTGTGTACCGGGGAGGGCCGTATGAGGACAGAGACTCTATATTTAGAAAACTCTGTAAAATTGACACTCTGCCTAACCAACCATTTCCGATTGCACAATCCGTTTTTTACACTTTATCCTGGCTTAATGAGCTGCACATGATCAATAAATAGAAAAATAAGATCTTGGTAGGGGTCTGGTCTGAATTACTTTCCGCAAAACAATTCACAGCGGATTCATAAAAATTCCAGAGAGGGAAACTAACAGCAAACAAATTACCAGCTGGAAACAGCAATATCTACACGAGGGGACTTAAGGAAAGCGGTAGAGAATTTCCGGTGCATACATATTTTTAAAAACGCATCAGCGCCCATGGGTGCAGCCTCGTCCGCGCCCGTGGGTGCAGCCTCGTCCGCGCCGCCTCGTCCGCGCAGCCTCGTCAGCGCCCGTGGGTGCAGCCTCGTCAGCGCCCGTGGGTGCAGCCTCATCTTGGAGCAGCCTCATTAGCGCCCATCGGTGCAGCCTCGTCAGTGGCCATCAATGAAGGAAAAAATTACTCATTTGCAAAATTTTAGCAAAAAATAAAACCGCGATGATTCTGCAAAACAAATCACTGCGAATTCATAAACATTCCACAAAGGAGGAAAACTAACACCAAAACCAATAAACAGCAATATCTATACGGGCGGACTTAAAAAGAGAAAAAAAAAAAAACCTGAAGAGAATTTTTGGTGAAGGTTTTTAAATTCTATGGCAATGCCCTCAAGAAGGCGTCATCTTTGTTCAGGCACCATTAAGGGTCTCCTTAGAACAGGCATGTCCAAAGTCCGGCCCGCGGGTCGATTGCGGCCCCTGTTCCAGTTTAATAGCCCCCCCTGGTAATTTGGATATAGATATAGATATATATTTTGTGGTCCCCAGGGCCACAAAAGATACATACTGTATCTATGGGTGCTGCCTCAGAGGGGACGAGTGCCATCAGATTACATAAAGGAGAATTTTCTGTTAACTCTGCGGCGTCTATTAAAGAGGCCGCCATGTAAACAGCAGATTCTCCTGTATGTAATCCCGCACCTCTCCCTGCCCCCTCTGAGGCTGCAGATGGCAACGGAGAGGCTGCATTGATGGGCACTGACCCTTATTTTGCTTCACAGATATTTATTCATTTATTTAAAAAAAAAAAAATCCTGAAACTTCCCTCTTAAAGTGAAGGTGCGCGTTTTTATAAGCCGATAAATACGGTATATCCAAATAATACGCCCGAGCTCATCTCTTCACCACACACAGCCTCAAAAGGCAAGAGAATTCTTGATGGGCAGTGTATTGGTGCTCGAACAAACACACTTGGACTGACTTTAAATGGTTAAAAGAATGTCGGGCAAAATGGTCGGCCCTCACGCATTTTCACTTCATGAAATCTGGCCCTCTTTGAAAAAGTTTGGACACCCCTGCCTTAGAATGTAATCTTGATGGCGTGTTCACAAATGTCTGACACAGATCCACCCCTGCCTGTAGCCTCTCAGCTTGTGAATTGCTACAGTGTTACAATGTACAGTCTCAGTGATAACATAGTACAGGTGGTAAGGAGATACACGTGTGAACTTGTTTGTGAGCATTTTTAGATTAAAAAAAAAGTAAATTTTTCACTTTAAATTTCCATAATTTTCTGCAACTGAACCTGTCACTAGAATGAAGTGCCGGGTTCTAATCATGGCAGACACACCCCCCCCCCAGTCCGATCATCACCGGCTACCAGTCCAATTACAGATTATATGCAAGCAGAGAAAAGCTCCAATGACACCCTGCGGAAGGCCAGCTTTGCACCATTCACCACCATGGCCGACGGCGCTCAGCCATGCCAGGCAAATGTTCTTGCCCAGGGGGTAGAACAGCCGGGATTGGAACGCGCCACCCTCCTTCAGCTTCACAGACCTCCGAGGCAAGCGTATAAAGGGAAAAAGGAAAAAAGGAAAGTAAAAAAAAAAAAAAAAAAAACAAGATTTCATTCTCAAAAAATAAATGAAAATAAAATTATATTATATAATAAAATATTTATAAAATTTGGTGGCCAGTTTCCTCTTCCTTATTTTGTGATGGCCCACCCTTGACGCCTGTGCTTAATCTCGGTTAGGTGCCGCAGGATATCTGCATAGCAAACCGTGCCGGATCTTCTACAGCACATGCTCCAATCTCCTAGAGCTCCTGGAAAGGCTACATCACCAGTGCCTTCCATTGAGCTCTCCACTGATCTTGTGCATGCGCTGTACTGCGTGTGGCATGGTTGGTATTCTATAAAGTTGCACATATGTTGTACGACACCTGGCACAGAGTTTTGCGCTTGCAAAGTAGAAGATCTAGCGAGGTTGGTTATTCAATAACAGACCTCACCTGCCAAGAGCTTAATGGAAGGCACTGGTGACGTAGCCTTCCCAGGGGACATCTGTAAGGTCCTGGCAACATCACCAGCGCCTACTGAAAACCAGGCAAGAAGTTGAGGGGGGGGGGGGGGAAATGTAGGTTTAGAAAAAGTTCTGTTACTGTACAAATGACTTTAATGATCTTGTGCTGGGCCATGCTTTGCTGCCGAAACGTGTTGGGTATTTTTTTTTCTTCCCTGAATCTTGGCATGCTTTGTGTATTTTAGGAAAAAAAATTTTTTGCAAAATGTACAAATGACTTTAATGATCTTGTGTTGGGCCAAATGTACAAATGACTAATGATCTTGTGTTGGGCCATGGTTTGCTGCCGAAAGGCGTTGAACATTCTTTATTCTTCCTTGAATCTTGTCAGGCTTTGTGTATTTCCTCCAGCTCTGTGCAGTAATCCAGTGTGAAGCTTTGCTTCCTGTAATAAAGACCGCCCACTGCTACTCTCTCCTTGCGTCGGGTTACCGATCTGGTCTCCACCTCAGCCTGTGCTTTTCTGTAGTGGGTGGAGCCTGATGGGCCCCTCCCACGCTTTTCTCTCAGCACAGGCAACATACAGCAGTGCGATGATGTCATTGTTACTTTTACAAGTTACTATCTAGGTTTACAAATGCATTTTAAGAACACAAAATGGGTTCATATACTTTGCAGATATTCTAACACCTATTTAAAATGGGGAGGTTTCTGTGCCCGGAGTCCAGCTTTAAAGACGGGTTTTGGCTTTAGATATTCATGAAAGAAAACTTGTCCTAAGGAAAGAAGTTGTCTGATGTTGCTGGGTTTTGGAAAAATGCTGGTTTATTGGCTCCCATTGATGAGCTAATTGGTTTCAATACTTTTGGAGCCATGGGGCTGGGCCAGAACAAGCCTGAAGCAACCAAAAGTATCAAAGATTTTGGCTCAGCATAAGTGCCGGGCAACTGGGAATTTTCAGAAAGGGAGGTCAGCAAGGGCAGCTCGATCCTCTCTCCGTAACCCATCAGGGTGAAATAGGCAAGATGCTATTGGTAAAAAATAAAAAAGTCCCGCGGGACAGAAGAAGCCCCTCACAGCAGGTGTACAGACCCGGGAACTCAGCACAGGGATGGTGGGAACCCCTCATAATGG
Organism: Rana muscosa; assembly: GCA_029206835.1. Lineage (NCBI taxonomy): Eukaryota > Metazoa > Chordata > Amphibia > Anura > Ranidae > Rana > Rana muscosa. The sequence goes on along the minus strand of CM055126.1, from coordinate 56,057,395 downwards.
GCACAGCAGGTGTACAGACCCGGGAACTCAGCACAGGGATGGTGGGAACCCCTCATAATGAGCACAGCAGGTGTACAGACCCGGGAACTCAGCACAGGGATGGTGGGAACCCCTCATAATGGGCACAGCAGGTGTACAGACCCATGAACTCAGCACAGGGATGGTGGAACCCCTCATAATAGGCACAGCCCAATACAGTCATTGAGAAATAGAAGTCTCTGCACCAAAAACTGAAATATCTATTTTAGTGGCCCCTTTAATACCCTTTGCGCCCGGCTGCTGACCCATGACGTGAATACCCAGGTGAGTGTTGATCTCTCTTTTTAAAGAGGAGTGTTAATTTTTTCTAAAACGACAACAACGTTACACAAATTGTCCACTTAACACAACCAGAGAATGGTTAGAAAAAAAAAACTATTAAAAAAATAAATAAATAGTTTAAAACAGAAATCCAGACGGGGCGAAAAACTCAGCAAACACGGTGTTCAAACACTGGGGCCGGCCTGGTCTTTCCCAATGGTCAGCAGTAGTCTGTACAATGGTTGTCCTCCAGTTTGCAGAGGGATAAAAACACTGACAAGAGGAACCAAAGAGGGCTTAACAACGGCGAGATAAAAAGGGAACCAAACCGCCCGCCCCAGCCACCAATTTCTAAAGCCGACCTTCCCTCCACACTTCGCTTGTTGGCGGACTGGTTTTTCAAAAGGGAGCTTCGCACATAATCCGTCAGGGGATAGACTGCACACGGGGCTTTTCTGGCTGGATAAAGAACTAAAGAAATGATAAAAGACTGCCATCATTCTATTCAATATGACATAACCTACCCCCTTCCCCAGCTGCACACTCATCTACACTTTGCTACGCCGTTTCGCCCACCAGGAGCGAAGAGAGGAGACAGGAAAGTCTTGTGTAAGCTCCAAGTTGCGACTTGGAGGATCCACAGCATTGGGTGCCTCAGCAGCCAATTACCAAGCACCAGCACTGCCACATTGGTGGAAGGGGAGTTCGGAACTGCCACCCCATACCTAGAGTGACCACGTGTCCCGGATTGCCCGGGACAGTCCTGCATTTTGCAGATCTGTCCCGGGCACCTTCATTCCAGGACAAAACAGTGTCCCGGAATGAAACTGACACAGCCACCCCCCCCGCCAATCTGATGCCCCCAAAAAAGGCCGCCACATCACTGCTTTACTCACCGACAGTACTTGTCCTGGCCGGGAATGCCTGGAGGAGCACAATCCCCGCCCCCTGCTTGTGATTGGAGAAATCATAAATCCCGCCTCTTGTGTCCAATCACTGTGCTGTGATTCGTTACAGCACAAGCTGATTTTTGGGAAGGGGGGGGGGGGTGTCCCTGAATGGTAGTTTAAAAATGTGGTCACCCTACCCATACCCAGAAGTACTAACAGCCAAACAGAGCAACAAGGAAGCAAAAGTCTTGCAGAATATCTGCAGCTAGCGGCAGGTAAATGAAGCTGTTGCTTCACCTTGAATGGGCAAAGCCAGAAAGGTACCCTTTGTCCACGGACAATAGCTCTATATAAAGGCTAGTCGCTTGGTCATCTAGAAGTTGAGTGAGAGAGCCAAGCTAAACAGATTTTGCTGCAAAATTGCTAAAAATTGTTTTGAACTCTCAATTCTGCTCATTAAGCTACTCAGCCGAAAGTGTCATTGCACCCGTAAAAGATCTCTTATTTTCACCTTGACCGTTGACTGCAATGCATTTTGCTAAAATGCAGATGTTGCAGCACTCGCAGAGCCCCTTGCCAGGGCTTCCAATGGTGCTCCTAGAGCCCCTTGCCAGGGCTTCCAATGGTGCTCCTAGAGCCCCTCGCCAGGGCTTCCAATGGTGCTCCTAGAGCCCCTCGCCAGGGCTTCCAATGGTGCTCCTAGAGCCCCTCGCCAGGGCTTCCAATGGTGCTCCTAGAGCCCCTCGCCAGGGCTTCCAATGGTGCTCCTAGAGCCCCTCGCCAGGGCTTCCAATGGTGCTCCTAGAGCCCCTCGCCAGGGCTTCCAATGGTGCTCCTAGAGCCCCTCGCCAGCGCTTCCAATGGTGCTCCTAGAGCCCCTCGCCAGCGCTTCCAATGGTGCTCCTAGAGCCCCTCGCCAGGGCTTCCAATGGTGCTCCTAGAGCCCCTCGCCAGGGCTTCCAATGGTGCTCCTAGAGCCCCTCGCCAGGGCTTCCAATGGTGCTCCTAGAGCCCCTCGCCAGGGCTTCCAATGGTGCTCCTAGAGCCCCTCGCCAGGGCTTCCAACGGTGCTCCTAGAGCCCCTCGCCAGGGCTTCCAACGGTGCTCCTAGAGCCCCTCGCCAGGGCTTCCAGCAGTGCTCCTAGAGCCCCTGCCAGGGCTTCCAGCAGTACTCCTAGAGCCCCTGCCAGGGCTTCCAGCAGTACTCCTAGAGCCCCTGCCAGGGCTTCCAGCAGTACTCCTAGAGCCCCTGCCAGGGCTTCCAGCAGTACTCCTAGAGCCCCTGCCAGGGCTTCCAGCAGTACTCCTAGAGCCCCTGCCAGGGCTTCCAGCAGTACTCCTAGAACCCCTGCCAGGGCTTCCAGCAGTACTCCTAGAACCCCTGCCAGGGCTTCCAGCAGTACTCCTAGAACCCCTGCCAGGGCTTCCAGCAGTACTCCTAGAACCCCTGCCAGGGCTTCCAGCAGTACTCCTAGAACCCCTGCCAGGGCTTCCAGCAGTACTCCTAGAACCCCTGCCAGGGCTTCCAGCAGTACTCCTAGAACCCCTGCCAGGGCTTCCAGCAGTACTCCTAGAACCCCTGCCAGGGCTTCCAGCAGTACTCCTAGAACCCCTGCCAGGGCTTCCAGCAGTACTCCTAGAACCCCTGCCAGGGCTTCCAGCAGTACTCCTAGAACCCCTGCCAGGGCTTCCAGCAGTACTCCTAGAACCCCTGCCAGGGCTTCCAGCAGTACTCCTAGAACCCCTGCCAGGGCTTCCAGCAGTACTCCTAGAACCCCTGCCAGGGCTTCCAGCAGTACTCCTAGAACCCCTGCCAGGGCTTCCAGCAGTACTCCTAGAACCCCTGCCAGGGCTTCCAGCAGTACTCCTAGAACCCCTGCCAGGGCTTCCAGCAGTACTCCTAGAACCCCTGCCAAGGCTTCCAGCAGTACTCCAGAATCTCTGCCAGGACTCAAGTGGCTGGTGCTGTGTTCCATCACCAGTGAGAACGAGCTCTGGTTTGGTCCAAACTTAGGTTACGACTGAACACAAAGAGAAGCCATTACTCCCAAACAATCAACTGAGACCAGGGCAATAACTTAAAGTGGTTGTAAACCCACTTTGACAACTTGCACCTACAGGTAAGCCTAGATTAAGGCTTACCTGTAGGTGCAAGAAATATCTCCTTAACCTACAAGGTTAAGAAGATATTTGCAGATAACACTGCACCGATGTCTACAGCTCATGCGCGCCGTAGACAACGGCGCAGGCGCACCGAGCGTCCCGGCATAATAAATGGGATCAAGCGCGGGAGTGACGACATGGCCGCTCCGGCCAATCACAGCGCCGGAGCGGCGATACCAGGAAGAAGCCCCGAGGGGACATGGCGGCAGCGGGGAACGAGGAGGACTTCGATTTCAGGTAAGTGCCACATACTATGCCTTTCTCTTGTAGCGTTTGCTTTTATCCCGTAAAGGGGGGTTACTTCCTCTTTAATATAGTCATGTGGTCATATTAGGTCAATGATGTCACAAGCATCCCCACCATTTTGTATACATGCAGTTGTGGAGAGAAGAATGCCTTGGCCAAAATGGAGGGGTGGACAGACAGCGGCCTGGAGGGACAGCTTATTTCTGGGTTCAGTCTAAACCTGAGTTTGGGCCAAACTCATCCCTAAAACAAAACACCAGCTATTCTTTGTGCAAAAGAGACCATATTATTCCCGATTGCCTGGCTCGTCGCTGACCTGGATTGTCCATTACTACACTCTTGCTTGCGGTCTACCCACAACCTCTACATTCACCTGAATGTTTCTTCGATGACGAAACACGTAAGGCGGAGCCACGCACACACCTCACTTCCAATTACGATAGTCAGGCTTCTGGAACGCTGCTGGAGCGCACGCTGTAGTCACGGCCCACACACTATTCGTTACCCTTTTTAGCTGCAGTTATCGTGTGGAGCTTTTTTGTTCCATTTTGATTCACTTCGTTACGGAAGTTATTTTAAGTAAAAGCCTTTTTTTTTTGATACTGCAATATGGGAGCCCATATCTCTTTTCTATGAGGGTGCATCAGTGGAAACAATAGAAGGAACTGCCCTAGGACATTGGAGGACACCAACAGGGGGATAACCAAGAGCCTGAAGATATCCTGGCCCGGTGGACCATTTTGGAGAAGTGATCAAGTTCCAAGCTGCACCTATATGCGATTTACCCCTGCAGGGGTAATAGGAGCTGGTGAGTAGGGACCCAGGAGGGGGAGCACGAAAGTCACCTAGATACCTAAGCAGTCACAAGCACTAAATCACTTTGGAACAGTTTTTTGGAATTTTTCTGCACTGACCATAGCAATATTGCACGTTTATCTGGACTGTTTCACAGTATGATCTATATGAACTGGTTCTGATATCACATATGTATATATTCTGGTTTATGAATTGTGTTTATGTTATTATTATTTAACCATTATGAGATAAGAACTACTTGGATCCCCATTATAGAGTATTGTTGTACACTATCAGGTGTATACTTAAATCACGTACACACTAGCTATTCATTCTATTTATTTTTTTATGAATGGTTAAACCACACCTTTTATGTCACTATAGTTTACTTCTTGGACCTCCCACTCCAAAACCATGGACATTATTATTGTATTGGCCTTCCTTTGCAGCTACAACATCTTCCACTATTACAGGAAGGCTTTCCACAAAATGTTATGGTGTGTCTGTGGCAATTTTTGACTATTCAGCCAAAAGATAATTTGTGAGGACAGGTACTGAGGTTTGATGAGAAGACTTGGTTTTGGAATACCTTTGGGGACGAATGAGAACATCAATTGTGAACCATGTCTTTCTGGAGCAGGCCACCATTTAAGAGATCAATTGTGAACCAAGTCTTCTCATTCAACCTCAGTACCTGAACACCCTTGGGATAAACGAGAACATCAGTTGTGAGTCAGGTCTTCTAATTCAACATCAGTACCTGACCTCATAAATGGTGGCCAGCTCCATAAAGACTTGGTTCACAATAGATGTTCTCATTTGTCCCAAAGGTATTCCAAAACCATGTCTTCTCATTCAACCTCAGTACCTGACCTCACAAATGGCCTCAACACTATTGAACACGTTTGGGATGAATTGGATTACCAATTGTGAGTCAGGTCTTCTTATTCAAGATCAGTACCTGACCTCAAAAATGGTGGCCAGCTCCATTAAGACATGGTTTTGGAATACCTTTGGGACGAACGAGATCAAATGTGAACCAAGTCTTTATGGAGCTGGCCACCATTTATGAGGTCAGGTACTGATGTTGAATTAGAAGACCTGACTCACAACTGATGTTCTCATTCATCCCAACGGTGTTCCAAAACCATGTCTTTATGGAGCTGGCCACCATTTATAAAGTCAAGTACTGATGTTGGATGACAAGACCTGGTTCACAATTGGTAATGTGGATTTGTCAAAAGCACTCTTTGCTTTTTAAAAGGTAGCGCCACACACCCCACTTTCTTTACTTTTATAACTTAGATTCCCTGCTGGGGAGCTCATTAGGGGAGGCAGTAACCTAGTTTTATCCTAAGCACGGAATTCCCAATTACTTACTGAATGTTCTTCTGCCTAGAGTTTCACGTACAAGTCTTCATACCGCAGTCATTCTGTTTAAGTTATCCCCCTTGTTGGGAGAATCTCTAGGGCTATGGCCTGGTGACCACTAGGGTTTCCAACCTCTCTCTACCATCAGGAGCTCTGATGGAGACCAGCTGTCACTTGGACTCCTCACCTGCCAGGAGTACCATAACAGCTAAAATCTTGCCAAAACCTTCTGTGGAAATTTACGTAAAAATAGTGAAATCAGCAGGCTAGGCAGGCAACTTGCATTTTTTGCACAATAAACAGCTTCCCATAGTTTTTTCCCACAGATTTAATGCAATAGGATGGAAAACTATCAATACAAAGACATTTTTCCCTCTTAATTGTAAACGTGAGCACGAATCTTGACATCCACCTAACACAGGAACCACCATGGGCGTCCGCAGGTAGAGGCAGGGGGGGGGGGCAAGCACACCCCCCTCCTGGAATCAGGGATCAGCAAGGTGTCCGCCATAGGCGTGCGCATAGGTTGTACACGTCTGAAATCTGCACCCTGTACATAGCACACGCCTAGAATCTGCACCCTGTACATGCCTAGAATGAAGTCTGCCGTTTCCCCTTTAAAAATAAATACTTGTAAGTCACAGCTAAGCCCCTCCCCTTCATGACATTCTTGAAAGGGGCGGAGCATGGCTGACCTTAAAATTATGCCCCCCCCTGAAAAAAGTTCTGCGGACGCCCATGGGAACCACACATGTACGGTATATATTCATAAGAGCTATACACTTGCCGTAATCAGGCTGACACAATCATGGCCACAGTAAAGAAGGAGGAAAACACATCCAGATTCACAGGACGAAATACAGGATAGAGTAACTGAACATCCCATGCCACTCACCTAGTTAGGAGCAAAATACTGATGCACTTTAATTGATCGGAGTAAGCCTACGGTCCTTTGTACATCCTAAAAGAGGAACATTGATTCAGAAACTTGAAATCATGGAGTCTTGACCCCCCGAACATCGAGATCCCTCAGAGCCAACTCCTTTTATAACACTTTATCTGTGAAAAAAGAGATTGGAGTCAATTAGTTAATGAAAGAATTCATTAATTGATGCCAAGGGCTAAGAAGGATAGATTAGGATTATGTAGAGCAAAGAGCAAGTTGTAAGGCGCAGTAATCTCATCACAAAGTCTTTTACTGATATGAGCATGTAGAAGTGTAATTTGGTTTGGTGACCAATACTGTGCCATCTTCAAAGCACCCAGCTGTGTAAGGGAGGATATGGGGCTGTCCTACATGATATCAAGCCATTCTGACCATCAAAGACACATGCCATTGCATGCAAAAAAGGATTTTACCCTCTCGGTATAAAAGCAAGATGGGACTGAGTGAAGCTGCACCACTTCAACAGAACCCAAGACACAAAAGCAGTCATGTACCAGTACAGGGACAAGGCAGATAAATCCTGCTACTAAACAGGTAGACTTATAGCTACTCAAACTGGAGTCTGCAGGGAACGTGAAATGAAAAAAAACGTATGAACACCGAACCATCACACATGTAGAAGCTTCTTAGACCTCCCTCTCCAAACCCATGGACATTATTATTGTATCGGCCTCCCTTTGCAGCTACAACATCCTCCACTATTACAGGAAGGCTTTCCACAAAATGCTAAGGTGTGTGTGGCAATTTTTGACTATTCAGCCAAAAGAAATTTGTGAGGACAGGTACTGAGGTTAGATGAGAAGATCTGGTTCCCATTGGATGTTCTCATTCGTCCCCAAAAGGTATTCCAAAACCATGTCTTTCTGGAGCTGGCCACCATTTATGAGGTCAGGTACTGATGTCGAATAAGAAGACCTGACTCACAATTGGTAATCCAATTCATCCCAAAAGTGTTCAATAGGGTTGAGGCCATTTATGAGGTCAGGTACTGAGGTTGAATGAGAAGACTTGGTTTTGGAATACCTTTGGGACAAATGAGAACATCAATTGTGAACCAAGTCTTCTCATTCAACCTCAGTACCTGACCTCACAAATGGCCTCAACCCTATTGAACACCTTTGGGATGAATTGGGTTACCAATTGTGAGTCAGGTCGTCTTATGCAACATCAGCACCTGACCCAACGCTGTATCCTGGCCCAGGCCTTGGGCAGCATGGAAAGAGTTCCCGTCGGCTTGCGCTACACTGTCAGTGTAGCGCCAGTCTTATGGGGCGGACTGGGCTAAGAGGCCAATTAGTCTAGCGCCCCCATAAAGTGGCCACACTGCTTCCGGTATCCGGGCAGCTGGCATTCCGCAACTGTGAGGGGGGGGGGCGCGCTGCTTCTAATTTTGACTGTCATATCATCCTGGACCACAAACCTTTCTCACTGTGCTATATGTTTTTTGCTGCACCATTGGCATGGTTATATCTTCTTAGTCCTCTCCATAAAATGATCAGACATTTGTGCTTAAAGTAGAACTATAGACAACACTTGTTTTTTTTCATTTTGGATAGAGTAAGGGAGGGTTATAGCCCCTGTCAGTTTATTTTTTACCATCTCTGTCCCATTGCAGAGATTTCCCTTCACTTCCTGCCCCATAGCCAAACAGGAAGTGAGAGGAAATCTATGCAATCTAAGGGGAATCTATTGCCCTCCCCCCAGGCCCTCAGAATTAGTGTCCCCACTCGAAAATTTCAGGGCGGGTCTTAAACAGAAAGGAGTGTGGCCTTGACAGGAAGGGGTGGGTCATATTTAAATTAGGGGGCACACGAGTTTAGTCAGGCCTAGGGCAGCACAAAACCTAAATACACTACAGACCTGACCTCATAAATGGTGGCCAGCTCCATAAAGACATGGTTTTGGAATACCTTTGGGACGAATGAGAACATCAATTGTGAACCAAGTCTTTATGGAGCTGGCCACCATTTAGGAGGTCAGGTACTGGTGTTGAATAGGAAGACCCGACTCACAACTGATGTTCTCATTTATCCCAAGGGTGTTCCAAAACCATGTCTTTATGGAGCTGGCCATCATTTATAAAATCAAGTACTGATGTTGGGTGACAGGACCTGGTTCACAATTGGTAATCCAATTAATTCCAAAATGTGTTCAATGGGGTTGAGGCCATTTGTGAGGACAGGTACCGAGGTTGGATAAGAAGATCCGATTCACAATTGATGTTCTCATTTAATCGCAAAAGGTATTCCAAAACCATGTCTTTATGGAGCTGGCTACCATTTATGAAGTCAGGTACTGATGTTGGGTGAGAAGACCTGGTTCACAATTGGTGAACCAATTCATCCCAAACGGTGTTCCATAGGGTTGAGGTCAGGGCTTGGTGTAAGCCTCTCAAACTCCTCCACACCAAACTATTTAAACAATGTCTTTATGGATTTTAGTGTTGGGTGGTGGGGGTACCTTATATATAGACATTGAAGTAATATAAGAACCACTTTTTTTCTGGGTATAGTCTTGAGTAGGAGGGTGCTGCAGCAAGAGCCAGCTAGATAACAGGTGTCACCAACAAACACCCCATGGATCCATACAATGGTCCCAAAATGGACGTGGTCACACCGAGTGCAAACGTTTCGGAGTCTCATAAGACCCCTTCATCAGGCAGGCAGGTAACTGCATCAATACATTTTTTTATGGATCCATGGTGTATATGCCACAGCACACCATGGATCAATAAAAAAAGTCCCAAAAGGCATTAAAAAGGGATCACTTGCATGCCTGTTGAAGAGGTCCTGTGTGGCTCCAAACGTTGCACCAGCACTTTTGGGATGTGATCTACCATTTTGGGACTATTCTATGAATCCACGGTGTGCTAGCGATATATAGTATTACATAGATGGCGTCACTTTGCCTTGGGTGGGCAAAGTGACAGTGTTTCTATAAGAACGTGGCCTATCAATTCACTAGAATCAGTGACATTGCGGCTTGGCAACGCAAAATCCCCAAAAACGTGGTCTGCCCTACTCCTCAGCCTTATTAGTTTCAAAAGCTTATGCCTCGTACACACGACCGGTTTTCCCGGCAGGAAAACTGCCATGACCGCTTTTGGCCGGGAAAACCGTCCGTGTGTATGCTCCATCGCAGTTTTCCCGACGAGAAAACTGCGGAAAAAAAACTTGCTCCCTTTTTTTCCCAGCGGTCTTTTGTGAAAACCGTTGTCTGTATGCTTTCCCGAGGGGGAAAAAAAACACGCACGCTCGTAAACAATTCGACGCATGCGCGGAAGCATAGAACGTCATTTTGTCGGCTCGTCATAGTCTTTGACGTCACCGCGTTCTTGGCATTCAAAAGTTCAGCGGTCTTGTGTGACAGTGTATATGCAAGGCAGGCTTGAGAGGAATCCCGTCGGGAAAAGCAGCGTTTTTTTTCCTGTCGGGAAAACCGGTCGTGTGTACGAGGCATCAGGCTACTTTCTGGTCCATAATGAGTTGGGTTGACCAAATGGCCGATTTGATTATACTTCTACGATTAACTAAAAAGGATCCTTAAGCCAATTAAAAAAAAAAAACAAAAAAAAAAAAAAAAACACCCCAAAAAAACAAAGCCTGGTTGTCCTTCGTCTCTCCTCAGAAAATCTCCAAGCTTACATATTTATAAGGAATGAAGCTAAATCCATTTATTTTTCTCTCCTGCGCCTATAACCACAGTTCCCGGCAGCCAGGCCGGTGCAAAATGGATTATGTTTTTACCACGGAAGAAAAAAGAGAAAAAGCGCATTATCGACATGCATTATGCGGAAATAAGATTAGCCATTTGGCGCGTGTAAACTGGAGAGAGGATATATGTTCTATATTTCGAGAGCTGCCAGCTTGCGAGGCGGAGTGATGAATGGAGGTCTGCAGGCCTGTCCACAGATTAGCACTTGAAAATGGCCGCCGTTCCGCAAGGCCCCCCGCTCATTGACTGACAATGGCCCAGTGAAGAGAGAGGCATGCGGGCTCCGTAATGAAAGGCTCAATTTAAAGGGGATGATTATCAATTCCTTCCTGGCTCTGGAAATCCAAGCAGACGTTAGGAAACCCTAAACTGCCTGTCTCACGATCGCACTCGGCGAGTTCATTACCTCATCTCAACTCCATCTATCATCGGAGGCTCTCGGTGTCTCCGAATATTGAACAGCCGCCATAAAAATAAAAAAACGAATCTCGTTCTCAGTAATCCGCTATCGCATTCCACCCTGCCTTGTGGAAACAGACTATGAAATGTTACTGTCAGGGATAGGAGGGATTGATGAGAAGAACAAAGAATGTCACAAAGGCAAAACTGGGAAATGCAATTTATTCAAAGCATATCGGAGCATGCGAAAAGGCCATATGGTTACCAAGAGAAAATAAATAAATATATATATATATATATATATATATATATATATATATATATATATATATATATATATAAAACTCTTTGGATTGTCGAGTGATTATTCATACCAGCAGCAGTTGGTGTTTATGATCGTGCTATGGAAATCTGCCGAGAGGACGTGTGGCGGGGGTGCTGGGAAACAAATTGCATTCTTCTTTCCAAGATCAGCTGTGATGCTAAGTGAGCTAGAGACAAGATTTAGCAAAGCGGGAAGGGGGGGGGGGGGGGGGTAACGACTTTCTGGGGATGAACAGAGAGACACACATCAAACCTTCTGAAAGAGGACCATCTTTTAGAACAAAGCGTGTAGGCAAAGGACACGCCCCCGAGTTACTCAAACCACAAAGAATATACAAAAGAGGATTGGTTAAACCCACAGGGGCTTTTCTTTCGCCTTAAAGAACAAAGCATGTGGGCAAAGGACACACCCCTGAGTTACACAAAGATAACTCGTTAAACCCACAAGGGCTTTTCGTCCGCCTCCATTTAAAACAAAGCATGCAAGCAAAGGACATGCCCCCCAGGTTCACAAATCATAAGGAATATACAAAAATGATTGATTAAAACCACAAGGGCCTTTCTTTAACTGTAACTCAGGGGCGTGTTTGCCTACATGCTTTTTTCTAAAAGGTGGTGAATGAAAAGAAAAAACATCACCACCACTCCGAAAAAAACATGTAGGCAATCGACACACCCCTGAGGTACAAGAGTCAAGAGTATAAGGCCCCTTTCACACTGGGGCGGGCATATGCGGTAGCGGTATAGCGGCGCGATTTTCAGCGCCCTATACCGTCGTGTTTACCGCGATGTTTGGCCGCTAGCGGTGCGGTTTTAACCCCCGCTAGCGGCCGAAAAAGGGTTAATACTGCCCGCAAACCGCGGCTACAGCCGCGGTTTGCGGGCGGTATTATCGCGGTGTCCCATTGATTTCAATGGCAAGGAGTGGTATACACACCGCTCCTTCACCGCTCCAAAGATGCGGCTTGCAGGAGATTTTTTTGTCTCCTGCCAGCGCACCGCCTCAGTGTGAAAGCCCTCGGGCTTTCACATTGACAATGCTGGGGCAGGAGTATTTCAGGCGTTATTTATGCGCTATTTTTAGCGCAAAAACGCCTGAAATACGCCTCAGTGTGAAAGGGGCCTAAGAGTCACAAAAACGATATAGAAAAATGATTAGAATCACAAGGGCTTTTTTTTACCACCTTCTAGATAAAAGCATGTAGTAATAGGACACGCCCTCGCCACGGAGTTACATGAATTAAAGAATATACAGAAATGATTGGTTAAACCCACAAAGGCATTCTTTTACCACCTCTTAAGCCCTGTACACACGATCAGTTTGAATGATGAAAACCGTCCGATGGATTGTTTTCATCAGACAAACCGATCGTGTATGGGGCCCATCAGTCTTTTTTCCCATCGGTTTTAAAAAATAGAACATGTTTTAAAATTATCTGATGGATAAAAAAAACGATGGCAATTTCCGATCGTCTGTGGGGAAATCCATCAGATAAAAAACCCAAGCATGCTCAGAATCAAGTCGACACGCTCAGTAGCATTGAATTTAATTTTTCTCAGCTCATCGGAGTGTTTTACGTCACCACGTTTGGAACGGTCGGTTTTTTGACTGATGGTGTGTAGGCAAGACTGATGGAAAACAGTTTCATCGGATTTCTGATGGACAAATCCATCAGACGAAAATCCATAGGATATCTGATCGTGTGTACAGGGCTTTAGAACAAAGCATGTAGTAATAGGAAACGCCCTCAAGTTACACAAATCACAAAAATGATTCAATGGATCATCCCTGGGGACTATTGTCTCTTACTGGATTTTCATCATTGTACATCGGGGCTAGTCAACCTCAGCTCCCGGGGGGCGGATGTTCTTTCGGTCGGCCTCCAGCCCTCCACGCCTATGCCTAGATTCAAAGGCATATCTGTAAGTAGTTCTAGGAAATCGCTTCCCCCTCCTTTTCCTCTAGATAGACTTATTATACAATTTCTCCTTTAATATTTCTAGACAGCTACCTCATACCTGCTCTTGAAGAGTTGCAGTCGCAACGAAACAAGTCGAGCCAATAGATGCCCCTTCGCCTATACATTGCATTAATACCATCAACTACCTCATATACCAATTGGATTGTACCAACCAATCAGGGTTACAGTTATTTATTATGGAGACATGCCTCAATGAAATTGGTTCTTTAGAATGTTTACAGTTACATAGTTACATAGTTAGTCAGGTTGAAAAAAGACACAAGTCCATCCAGTTCAACCGTAAAAAATAAAAATAAAAAAATAAAAATAAACATATATCGTACAATCCCATATACCCAATTCTATACCCACAGTTGATCCAGAGGAAGGCAAAAAAAACCCAGAAGAGCATTATCCAATTTGCTACAGCAGGGGAAAAAATTCCTTCCTGATCCCCCGAGAGGCAATCGGATATTCCCTGGATCAACTTTACCTATAAATGTCAGTACCCAGTTATATTATGTACATTTAAGAAAGAATCCAGGCCCTTCTTAAAGCAATCTACTGAGCTGGCCAGAACCACCTCTGCAGGGAGTCTATTCCACATTTTCACAGCTCTTACTGTGAAAAAACCTTTCCGTATTTGGAGGTGAAATCTCTTTTCCTCTAGACGCAAAGAGTGCCCCCTTGTCCTTTGTGTTGACCGTAAAGTGAATAACTGAACACCAAGTTCACTATATGGACCCCTTATATATTTGTACATGTTGATCATATCCCCCCTTAATCTCCTCTTCTCAAGAGAGAATAAATTCAGTTCCTCTAATCTCTCCTCATAGCTGAGCTCCTCCATGCCTCTTATCAGTTTGGTTGCCCTTCTCTGCACTTTCTCCAGTTCCCCAATATCCTTTTTGAGAACTGGGGCCCAAAACTGAACTGCATATTCCAGATGAGGTCTTACTAATGATTTGAACAGGGGCAAAATGATATCTCTCTCTCTGGAGACCATACCTCTCTTAATACAAGAAAGGACTTTGCTCGCTTTGGAAACCGCAGCTTGGCATTGCATGCCATTATTGAGCTTATGATCTACCAAAACCCCCAGATCCTTCTCCACTACGGATCCCCCCAGTTGTACTCCCCCTAGTATGTATGATGCATTCATATTATTAGCCCCCAAGTGCATAACTTTACATTTATCAACATTAAACCTCATCTGCCACATAGTCGCCCAATTAGACAGAGCATTGAGGTCGGCTTGTAAATTGGCGACATCCTGTAAGGACGTTATTCCACTGCATAGCTTGGTGTCATCTGCAAAGACAGAAATGTTACTTTTGATCTCAGACCCAATATCATTTATAAACATATTAAAAAGTAAGGGTCCCAGCACTGAACCTTGGGGTACACCACTGATAACGTTGGACCATTCAGAGTAAGAATCATTAACCACTACTCTCTGAATTCTGTCTTTTAGCCAGTTTTCTATCCATTTACAAACTGATATTTCCAATCCTGTAGACTTTGCCTTACACATGAGCCGTGTGTGGGGAACTGTATCGAACGCTTTTGCAAAATCCAAGTATACCACGTCCACTGCCACCCCTCTGTCCAAGGTCTTACTTACCTCTTCATAAAAAGAAATCAGGTTTGTCTGACAACTTCTGTCTTTCATGAATCCATGCTGTCTGTTGCTTAAATAGTTTTTTTCCAGCAAGAACTCATCTATGTGGTCTTTTATTAATCTCTCCAGTATTTTCCCAACTATAGAAGTTAAACTAACAGGTCTATAGTTACTTGGTAAACACTTAATTCCCTTTTTAAATATAGGCACCACATTGGCCCTGCGCCAATCCAGTGGTACTATTCCTGTCATTAATGAGTCCCTAAAAATTAAATACAATGGCTTTGAAATTACAGAGCTCAATTCTTTTAGGATCCGTGGGTGTATGCCATCTGGTCCAGGTGCTTTATCCACCTTTATTCCATCTAAATATTTCTGGACCATATCACTTTTGAGCCATTGTGGATTTGGGGCTGTGTCACTACCACCCCCATTTTGGACATGAGCTCCCCCATGCTCCTTTGTATACACAGAACTGAAGAAAGTATTTAATAAATTAGCCTTCTCTTTGTCCCCAGTCACCCACTCTAGATTATTTTGTAAAGGGCCTACATGCTCAGACTTGACCTTTTTACTATTAATATATTTGAAGAATTTTTTGGGGTTTGTCCTACTATCTTTTGCAATCTGTCGTTCATTTTGAATTTTTGCATCCTTGATTTCCTTTTTACATATCCTGTTATATTCTTTGTAACATTTAAATGACACTAGTGTTCCCTCATTTTTATATTTTTTAAAAGCTCTTTTCTTATAGTTTATAGCTTTTTTAACTTTGGCAGTGAGCCACATAGGTTTTATTTTTAGCCTTTTAAACTTATTGCCCATGGGAATATACTTTGCAGTGAGTTCACAAACAGTCTTTTTGAAGAATTCCCATTTCTGTTCTGTGCCCATTGATGCCAATATTCCTTCCCAGTCTAAGTCCTGGAGAGCAGCACTCATCCTTGGAAAATTTGCTCTCTTGAAATTAAGTGTTTTTATCTTTCCTGTATGTGATTTTTGCTTACAACTAACATCAAATGAAATCATGTTATGGTCACTGCTACCCAGGTGTTCCTTTATCTGAACATTAGTAATACGCTCTGCATGGTTTGAGATTACCAGGTCCAACAGAGCATCATTCCTAGTTGGGGCCTCAATAAACTGGACCATAAAATTGTCCTGCAATAGGTTTATAAATTTTTGCCCTTTAACTGTCCCAGCAGTTCCATTACTCCAGTCAATTTCTGGGTAGTTAAAATCCCCCATTATTATCACCGTCCCAGCCCTTGCAGCCCTTTCCATCTGTGCAAGGAGCTGAGTCTCTAACTCCTCATTAACATTGGGTGGTCTATAACAAACTCCAATGATTAGCTTTGAACTACGCACATCTGTATGCAGTCCTACCCATAATGCTTCAGACTCATCACACTCTCCATCCACCAGGTCCTCTTTCACACTCGCTTTGAGATCACTTCTCACATAGAGACAGACCCCTCCACCCTTCCTTTTTACCCTGTCTTTCCGAAAGAGTGCATAGCCAGGAATATTAATAGCCCAGTCGTGTGAGGAATGAAGCCAAGTTTCAGCAATACCGATTACATCATAGCTCTCCTCATGCACCAGAGCTTCCAACTCACCTATTTTGCTTGGCAGACTTCTGGCGTTGGTGAACAGACACTTTAATGCATTAATATTATTTGACCGGTCACATACTATCCTCTTGGGTGTTCCCAGATTGCAACTAGGACTTGCTACTATACTTACCTTGGGTTTATGTTCTTTGGTTACCCTACCACTAATGCCCCTAATACTACCCTTTAGAATATGTTCCCCGCTGACTCTCACTATCTCTGGACCCTCCCCCCTGTCACCTAGTTTAAAAACCCCTCTAACTTTTTGGCCATCCTTATTCCCAGCTGATCTGCACCCTCCTCATTTAGGTGCAGTCCGTCCCTTCTATAGTACTGGTTATCGACTGAGAAGTCGGCCCAGTCCTCCAGGAACCCAAACCCCTCCTTACTACACCAGCTCTTCAGCCACTTGTTCACTTCCCTAATCTCCCTCTGCCTTTCTGGTGTGGCTCGATGTACCGGTAGTATTCCCGAGAATACTACCTTGGAGGTCCTTTTCCTCAATTTAGCTCCCAAGTCCCTAAAATCGTTCTTTAGGACACTCCATCTGCCTCTGACTTTGTCATTGGTGCCAACGTGCACCATGACAGCTGGGTCTTCCCCAGCCCCTCCCAGTAATCTGTCCACCAGATCCGTGATGTGCCGAACCCGAGCGCCCGGTAGACAACATACAGTTCGGCGCTTCAGGTCTTTGTTACAGATTGCCCTCTCTGTCCTTCTAAGAATTGAGTCCCCTACCACCAGAATCTGTCTTTCCTTTCCCTTCGCTTCCCCCCCACTCTCACTGGAGGAGTTCTTCCCCTGGCAGCTAGGAGAGTCCCTCAGCTCCAGCAGTGCTGGTCCCGGACTGGTTTCACCAATGTCACTCAATGGAGCATACTTATTGGGATGCTCCAGCCCTGGATCGGCCTCCCTGGCACTTCGCCCTCTACCCTTCCTGACTGTACAGTATGAACTATGTTATTATATTATGGGATTATGAGCCAATAGATGCGCCCTTGTTTTTATAATTGCATTATTACCATCAATTACCTTATATATCAATTGGATTGTACCAACCAATCAGGGTTACAGTTAGTTATTATGGCGACATGCCTCAATGAATTTGGTCCTTTATAATGTTTACAGTATGAACTGTTATTATGTTATTATATTTTATATACAATTAAACCATTGAATGCCAATTGATGTTATGGATTGCTTTCATGCAACGTTTTTTAGTTCTATTATTTTAGGTACCTGCCATATTCATTGTTATCGTGTCATCTCCCGGGATGCATGCCTCATACAAAGTCCCACCTTCCTTCCTTGATTGAAAATTATTTGTTAAACGCACAAGGGCTTATCTTTTCGCCTCCTTTTAGAACCAAACATGTAGGCAAAGGACACACCCCCGAGTTACCAGAACAATAAAAAAAAAAAAATATACAAAAAATGATCAGGTAAACCAACAAGGGCTTTTTATTCACCACTACTTGGGCTTTCCATATCTAAAACGCTCAATCATTTAGGGGTTGGATAAAAGGATTAAAATACATCATAGTTACAGTGTATGTATAGCCTAATAGGAAATGGACAGGAAAGGATTAGAACCGCTGTCAGAGCCGGTTCACACAGGGGCGACACGACTTCGTGCGCGACTTTGCAAGGCGACTTCAGCGTGAACCACAGCGCAACTTGGGGCGACTTGAAGTCGCCTCCAGGACAGGGGACTTTGCCAGTGGCTAAAGAGTAATCAGCTCTGTGGGAGGGAGGAGTGAGGGAGGGGTTTGCCAAGAAAACTATTTTTATTTCCTGTAAAGTTGCTTCAAAGAAAGAGAACCCCCCCAAGGATGGGACTTTAAGGGCAACAAGGGGTGAATATGTAAAAAGTTTATTACAAATTATACAAATATACAATAATACAGTTTAAAACCATTGAAGATACGAAGGTGCAAGGATCCCAACAAAGGTCCAGAGGCGCAATGCGTTTCGGGACAGTGTTCGTCCCTTCATCAGGGGCTAGTATCCAGACGGGATCACACCCAACATGTCATCGTGCAGATTCGTAACCAGACTGACAGACTCCCAAGGACAACGGCACGGAAGTGTGTCAAGCGCCAGAGGGACTCCCCAACCTCCCAAAAGATCCCAAAGCATCACCAGGACATGGGCACGGCAGCCAAAGGACACACTCCAGTGTGCTATGGCATCCAAGAGGAAGTTGTACAAAAAGGACCAGCGCTGAATCTCTATGTTCCTGTATTCCTCTATAGTGTCAAGCAGGCTACAGTTTCAATGTTCAAAAACCCTTTTTGTAAAGTTGCTTCAGTTAGTTATGGCAGGGGATCCGGCTTGGAGGCGACTTCCATTGAAATCAATGGGTACAAGTCGGAGTGAAGTAGTACAGGAACCTTTTCTGAAGTCGGAGTGACTGCAGTAGTGTACATTAAGATGGATCCCATTCACTTCCATTGATTTTCTCAACCGCGCGACTTGGGGCGACTTCAAGGTCGGATCCCAAGTCGCCCCTGTGTTAACCGGCTTAGGGTTTTTATTGATGTCTGTGTATGGCGGTTAAAATTTACCACCTGGGTTTGTCCTGGTGACCACTGTCACCAAGAAAGAAGATAGAAAATGGAAAAATGTTAGAGTTGTCACCATTATGACAGTTCAAAGTCAGTCTTTTATTAGAGGAGTTGAAAAACAGTGGCCAATGTGTTTTGGGGGATAAAGGGGGGGCTTCTAAATCCCTGAAAACTGTTGGCCTTTTTCTACTGATTATCTTATAAAACATCATTTTGGACTCTTGACCATTGGTGTGGCACCTTTACTGCCTATATAATAAAAAGTATACCATCCAGGGTCTTAAAACCCATCACTACTCGATCCCAAGATTTAAAAAAATAAATGGTTATGCATACACTTTCAAAATATTTTAAAGGTTTATTAGTGGTCTATACCTTGGATGGAAAAATTTCTGGGGAGGTTTAAGAGGAACTATTGGAAGCTATCAGAAGAAAATAAAGTCAAAGCTTTTAAACAGATATAAAGAGAGGGAGGGGAGATGAGGGGTTAAAAGGGGAATGGATGGATTAAGAGAACTAGAAAAAGTGATGGATGAATAGATGGCCGGAGAGAGAGCTGGAAAGGAATGGGGGGGATGGATGGAGAGAGTTAGAAAGGTATAGATGGATGGTTTGGACATATCTTGAGTATGCTGTCCAGTACTGGTCAACATTTCTCAGGAAGGATGTGCTGGAACTGCAGAGGGTCCAGAGTAGGGTGACCACATTTCCAAACTACCATTCAGGGACACTCCTTCCCAAAAATCAGCTTGTGCTGTAACGAATCACAGCACAGTGATTGGACACAAGAGGCGGGATTTATGATTTCTCCAATCACAAGCAGGGGGCGGGATTGTGCTCCTCCAGGCATTCCTGGCCAGGACAAGTACTGTAAGTGAGTAAAGCGATGATGTGGCCTTTTTTTGGGGGCATCAGATTGGCCGGGGGGGGGGGTGGCTGTGTCAGTTTAATTCCGGGACACTGTATTGTCCTGGAATGAATGTGCCCGGGACATACCTGCAAAATGTGGGACTGTCCCGGACAATCCGGGACATGTGGTCACCCTAGTCCAGAGAAGGGTAACAAAGCTGTTAAGGGGGTTTGAGAAACTCTGTTATGAGGAACGACTACAAAACATTAAACATTCTCCCTGGAGAAAAAGGGATATGATCACGCTCTATATACAAATATCTAATTTGCGATTCTAGCATAGGAAGAAAAAAATTATTCAACCTCAGACTAACAAGACACGTGGCCACTCAATGAAGTTGGATGAGAAGTGATTTAACCTTAAAACTACATATGGGGTTCTTTACTATCAGAGCGGTAAGGATGTGGAACTCCCTTCCACATTTGGTGGTGTTAGCGGTGAGTGTAGAGAACTTTAAAACAAAAAATAGGATTTTTTACTCACCGTAAAATCCTTTTCTCTGAGTCCATGGACCGACACAGCTTCTCTATTGACAAAGTGGGTATTATCCGTTAATTAGGAGTGACTAGGCAGAAAAACTTGTAAAAAGTGTTGCATCACACCTTCTACAGCACCGCCCAGGGGGCGGACCCTCTGGGTATACCCTCTCAGTCTGCACATCGCAGATCAGTTCGTCAAAAAGCAGTACAAACTTAAAAGGAGGGGTGGGTGCTGTGTCGGTCCATGGACTCAGAGAAAAGGATTTTACGGTGAGTAAAAAATCCTATTTACTCTTTCGTCCATGGACCGACACAGCTTCTCTATTGACAAAGTGGGACGTCCCAAAGCAGTGTCAGAGAAAAAACGAGGGGTGGTAACAGCATAAAAACAAACTTCACCCCAAAACACAAAACAGCACTCCTCCAACGGAGGAGTTGCAACTCTAAACAGCCGCCTGCAAAACCTTGCGGCCGAAAGAGGCATCCGAAGATGCACCTACATCAACTTTGTAGAATTTTGTGAAAGTGTGAGCGGACGACCAAGTCGCCGCTTTACATAGTTGGGAAAAAGACGCTTGATGTCGGAAAGCCCAAGAGGCACCTATTGCCCTGGTCGAATGCGCCGTGACAGGAAAGGGGGGCGCCTGACCCTTTAAGGCGTAAGCCTGGATTACTATCTGTCGGATCCACCTAGAGATGGTGGCCGATGAGACTGCTTGGCCCTTCTTGGGACCAGCCACCGAAACAAACAGTGAGTCTGACTTCCGGAACAGGGAAGTAGCAGATATGTATACTCTCAAAGCTCGGACAACGTCCAAGGAATGCAACGCCGACTCCTTAGGATTCGACGGCTGAGGACACAAGGATGGAAGTACAATGTCTTCGTTGAGATGAAAAGCCGAAACGACCTTCGGAAGAAAGGAAGGCTGCGGCCGCAGCACCACCTTATCCTTGTGGAAAATCAAATAGGGAGCCTTGCAGGACAAGGCTGCCAGCTCAGAGACTCGTCTAACTGACGTAACAGCCACCAAAAAGACCACCTTCTGAGAAAGTGTCAACAGGGGAATATCTCTAATATTCTCAAACGGTGCCTTCTGAAGCACCGAGAGGACCAGGTTCAAGTCCCACGGAGGTAACGGGGGGCGGACCGGAGGGGCCACATGTCGAACCCCCTGCACAAATGTACTCACGAGAGAGTGAGTCGCCAGGGGTCGCTGAAAAAAGACAGCCAGGGCAGATATCTGTCCCTTAATCGTACTTAGGGCAAGCCTTTGGTCTACCCCATGCTGTAAAAACAGCAGGATTCTGGAAACCAAATAGGTACGCGGATGCCATTTCATTTCCTCACACATGGAGATGTAGGCCCTCCAAGTGCGGTGATAGACCTTCCTAGAGGACGGTTTCCGAGCACTTCTCATAGTAGAAATTACTGAGTCTGACAGGCCCCGGTCTCTCAGTACCTGGTTCTCAACAGCCATGCCGTTAAAGCCAATGACTGTAAAGCAGGATGGAATATGGGACCTTGCGACAGCAGGTCCTTCCGTAGTGGTAGGCGCCAGGGGACGTCTGCTACCAGACGTACTAGATCGGCGTACCAAGGACGCTGAGGCCAATCTGGAGCGATTAGGATCATTGGAATTCCCTCTGCCTCCACTCTGTGGAGCAGAAGAGGAAGAAGCCTTAAGGGAGGGAAGGCATAGATTAGCCGATACTGGCCCCACGATGCTACCAACGCGTCCGTTGCGTCTGCCCATGGGTCTCTTGACCGGGCCACAAACCTCAATACCTTCCGATTGAGTCGGGAAGCCAGAAGATCTACGTCTGGTGTGCCCCATCTTTGGCAGAGGAGTTGGAACACCTCCGGGTGTAAGGACCATTCTCCCTGGTTCAGCATCTGGCGGCTCAGGTAGTCCGCCTGCCAGTTTTCCACACCCGGAATGTACACGGCCGACAGTGCCGGTACGCTCCTCTCTGCCCACTTCAGGATGCGAGCGATCTCCGATGCTGCAGCTGAGCTTCTTGTTCCTCCTTGATGATTGAAATATGCCACTGCTGTGGCGTTGTCTGACTGGATCCTGACTGGACGCCCTTGCAGTCTGAGACCATTTGAAGAGGCACAGCTTGATCGCCTGGATCTCCAGGACATTGATCGGCAGGAGGGCTTCCTCTGGGGTCCAGCGACCTTGCGCCGACTGGACACCCCAGACTCCCCCCCAACCTGTAAGGCTGGCGTCCGTCGTGATCACTATCCAGTAAACCGGAAGAAATGACTTCCCGGCCATTAGAGCCGGTGCTGTCAGCCACCATACCAGGGATCTCCTGACTAGGTGGATCACTCGGACTTGATAATCCAGAGATGAAGGGCATCTGTTCCATCTGGACAGAACTTCCCTCTGTAACACTCGAGTGTGGTATTGAGCATATGGGACCGCCTCGAAGGAGGCTACCATGAGGCCCAACACTCGCATGCAAAAACGGAGTGACGACCAATTCCTGGAAGTCAGCTGCCGTACTGCAGCCCGGAGGGTCTGCAACTTCTCCACAGGGAGGAATACCTTTGCCTCTGAGGAATCCAGAATCAACCCCAGGTACACTAGGCGTTGAGTGGGCACCAATACTGACTTTTGCGTGTTTAGTATCCAACCACAGTCTCGAAGAGTCTGACAGGTAATGGACACGCTTACCTCTAATTCTGAGCTTGAAGGGCCCTTCAGCAGAAGGTCGTCCAAGTAACCTGTGATAGCGATACCCCGCTGTCTTAGAAGTGCCAGAATCGGAGCGAGCACCTTGGTGAACGTCCTGGGTGCTGAGGCAAGGCCAAACGGGAGGGCCACAAACTGGTAGTGGTTCTTCCCGATAGCAAATCGCAGAAACCTCTGGTGTCTGGAGTATATGGGGACATGCAGGTATGCGTCCTTGATGTCCAAGGAGGCCAGAAAGTCCCCCGGATGGAGAGCCGTGACTACGGATCGAACCGACTCCATCCGAAATCTTTGTACCTTCACAAAGCAATTGAGGGCTCTGAGATCCAAGATTGGACGAACCCCCTCCTTCTTTGGCACAATGAACAGATTTGAGTAAAAACCCTGACCCCGTTCCTGTTCTGGAACTGGAATAACTACCCCGCGTTCCAGTAGACCCTGGACCGCCCCATACAGGGCCTCCCGACGGGTCGGTAGTAGCTGGAGATTGGAGGTGATGAATCTGTCTGGTGGACAAGAGAGAAATTCTATCTTGTAGCCTGAGGAGATTACTTCGCAAACCCACCTGTCGGAGACTAGAGCAGTCCACTGAGTCGCAAATTTGCGAAGACGTCCCCCCACCCGAGAGCTGGGTGGGGGCGGACCTTCATGTGGACGCAGCTTTGTCCACAGGCTTGTTGGGTCTGCGGGACCAAGGACGCTTTTGTCCTTGGGCAGGCGCTTTATCGGCCTGGGGTCTTTTCCCTGTCGCCTTAAGAGGGCGAAAAAACCGCTTACGTGCAGTAAAGGAGGGCCCTTGCCCTTGGCGTGGTCCCCTACCCTTGCTAGTTTGGGGAAGCAAAGTGCTTTTACCTCCTGTAGCATCCTTGATGATGTCATCCAGAGAAGCCCCAAAAAGTCTGTCGCCCTTAAAAGGCAGATCCAATAGGGCTTTCTTGGAAGTCTGGTCCGCAGACCAGCCCTTTAGCCAGATCAGGCGGCGTATTGCTACTGCATAAACCGAAGCTCTTGACAGCAGGGGAATAGTATCCATGTCTGACTCGCAGACAAACTTAAGGCCCTGGACCAACTGGTCGGCCAAAGTTATCTCATTAGGAGGAGCATCTCGCTCCTTTAACCCCTAGAGTAGCAATTTTGCCCATTCAGTAAGTGTCTGAGACACTAGGGCCCCCGCCAATGCCGGGCGTACTGCTGAGCCTACCACTGAGTATAGGTAGCGAGCGAGTGCTTCAGCCTTCTTATCCACAGGGTCCTTGAAAACAGGAGCCCCTTCTACTGGAATAGTGGTGGCTCTATTAAGTCTGGACACCGAAGGGTCCACTATAGGGGGAGAGGTCCATATCTTCAGAAAACTCTCCTCAAAGGGGTACCGTACTGCAAACCTCTTTGGGGCTGTAAAGACCCTCAGTGGGTTCTCCCATTCCTTGTATAAGAGTTTGTCAAAATAAGACACACAAGGGAACACCTTAGCAGTGCGGGCAGGTTTACGAAACCCAAAGGGGACTGGAGTATCTGCTACTTCTTCAGTCCTTTCCAACTTTAGCGTATCCCGCACTGCAGTAATAAGGTCAGATACCAAAGCCGTCTCGCGTACTGACCTGGACTTGGAGTCCTCCTCACTGTCCGATCGGTCACGGTCTGCAGTCTCTGATGCATCAGAATCTGGGCCATGAGCCGTAGCTGGACCTGGTTCTGCATCAGAAATATCCCCAGAAGATTGCAGGGGACGGGGGCGTTTATTACCCCCTGTATTCCCGTGTGCTGCTTCCACCCTGGCAGCAAACGCCTCTAGGATTGCCGACATAGCGTCCATAGACACCTCAGGGACACCAGCTGCTAAATCTGGTGTTTCAGGGGAGAAGACATCTGGCTCAGATGCCATGCTGACCACACGCTGACACTCACAGGGCTCCAGGCAAGATATCAATAGGCCACCCTCCTGCGCTGCAGAGATGCTGGGTCACCCAGAGGACTCACCACCCTGGATAGGTACTGCTATGCTGCGCCTATGATGCTGTCCCCTTGCTGCTGTGTCAGTCTGCTTCTTTTATCAGCACTTCCTGTGTGAATTTTCGTGCCAGTGTAATGCACCCTAGAGGCCGGAGGCTCTTGCAAAATGGTTGCCAAAACCGTCTGTATGGAAGATAATGTGGGCTCTAAGAAAATGGCCGCCGACAGAAGATAGAGGTCAGGCAGCCATAGCCCACAAAAAAGATGGCCGCCGAACGGCAATATCTGCATACAGGGTGGACAAACATGGCCGCCGATCACCTGATAGGGGCCAGTGGGTGTGGCCGAACTACAGGAAGATGGCCGCCAGGCAGTTACAAGAGGCCAAACTTGGCATGGACCACCTCAAAATGGCCGCCGACAGCATGGAGACACAGAAACACAGGTAAGCAAAAATGACATTTCTTTTAAATGTTAGTTACAGCCAGCCCCGCTCCAGTGGGACCCCCTAGGTGACCCCCAGCACCCAGCAACCTTTAGCTAGAAGCCCAGGGAGGAGGGAAAGGCAGGGAGAGAGGGAAGAAAGGGGCCACAACCACTTACTTGATCTCTCCAGGAATGTCCAGCTAAATCACCCAGCCGAGGCAGGGGAGTTTTACTTACCTATCCTGCATGTATTCTGCTGGAAGACATTCCAAACAGATCATCGTCCGCGCACGGAAGGTGACTGTTGGCCAGGCATGCTGTGATTGGACCCAGAAGGGACGATCATATGTATGCCCTGGAGCATGACGCTCACCGGACAGGCTGCTGCGACTCGGCCGTAAGGTCAGCCGAAGCTGAGCGGTCCGATGCAAGCCTTGGAGCGTAAGCTCACCGGCCAGGCTGCTGCGACTCGGCCGTAAGGTCAGCCGAAGCTGAGCGGTCCGATGCAGGCCCTGGAGCGTAGGCTCACCGGCCACCCGTGGAGCGACGGGCATGTCGTGGAAAACCCAGCGCGTAGCTAGGGTCGGCACACGCTCGATGGCCGAAACTGGGGAGACTACAAGGATCGAGGATCCAGCCTGTCACCCAGTCGGCAGTTGATCGAAGATCGCAGGAAACAACAAATGTAGCAAAAAAATAAAAAATATATATATCTTTTTTCCCCGGACCAATGAGCCCGAAGGGAGCCATGTCCTACTCCTTGCTAGACAGAAAAAAACTGATCTGCGATGTGCAGACTGAGAGGGTATACCCAGAGGGTCCGCCCCCTGGGCGGTGCTGTAGAAGGTGTGATGCAACACTTTTTACAAGTTTTTCTGCCTAGTCACTCCTAATTAACGGATAATACCCACTTTGTCAATAGAGAAGCTGTGTCGGTCCATGGACGAAAGAGTAAACCTCTTAGATGAGCATCTTGGCTAACACAAGATACAGGGATATAGGAAAAGGTTATGGCAAAAACACACCCACACAGGTTGAACTGGATGAATTTTATTCAACCTTACCAACTATGGATGGCTGAAAAGTCAGAAAGGAGTGGATTGATAGGTGGAGCCAGACAGAGCTCCCTAGGAAAAAGGGATGGAGCCAGACAGAGCTCCCTAGGAAAAGGGATGGAGCCAGACAGAGCTCCCTAGGAAAAGGGATGGAGCCAGACAGAGCTCCCTAGGAAAAGGGATGGAGCCAGACAGAGCTCCCTAGGAAAAGGGATGGAGCCAGACAGAGCTCCCTAGGAAAAGGGATGGAGCCAGACAGAGCTCCCTAGGAAAAGGGATGGAGCCAGACAGAGCTCCCTAGGAAAAGGGATGGAGGCAGACAGAGCTCCCTAGGAAAAGGGATGGAGCCAGACAGAGCTCCCTAGGAAAAAAAAAAAAAAAGGATGGAGCCAGAGAGAGCTCCCTAGGAAAAAGGGATGGAGCCAGAGAGAGCTCCCTAGGAAAAAGGGATGGAGCCAGAGAGATCTCCCTAGGAAAAAGGGATGGAGCCAGAGAGAGCTCCCTAGGAAAAAGGGATGGAGCCAGAGAGAGCTAGATAGATGAATGGAGAGAGCGCTAGAAAGGGATGGAGGAACAGAGACTTCTATAAAAGGAATGCAGGGATGGAGAGCGAGTTAGAATGAGATGGATAGATGGAGATTGAGTTTGAAAGGGATGGATGGAATAGATTGGATGGATGGGTGGATGGACGGATGGGTAGAGAACTTTAGAGAAGAAGTGGGGAGAACACCGAATGAGAAGACTAATCTGTATTCGTCAACTGTACATTTTTGGAAGGAGATGAACCCATGGAAACCTTCATTTGTACGCTCACACCCAACACATACAGTCTACAGAGTCTTTTAAAGAAGAAAGCAAATAGAAAATAGGAAAATCTGTGTAAAGTGATAACAAGAGCAGGATCCCAACACCCCAATCCCTCCATAGACAGGGCAATGATTGACCAGGAAAGGTCAAGAGGGCAGTAGAATATTCCTGGAGCCGACAGACAACATTCCTAAATATTTATGTCCTGCTAAAGTCGAACAATGGCCCCCATACCCCCCCTGCTCTCCACAAAGGGTTAACGGCGGCCTATGACAACGAGGAACAATGCGGCCTTCTATTCCCGTCTCGTTATTGTAGAGGGAGAAGACACAAGGCTCAGGTATGAAGAGGAGGGACAAAGTACATTATCCGTGAAATGGCACAGGCCGCCAGACAAAGGAGGACGGGGACCGCGTACAAAGCGCAGGCCCGAAGGGAAGACTGTGTGGGAAGCCAATGACAGACGCCCATTATGTGACGGGAGCGAGTGACAAAGACGACACGCAGGTTATCTAGTCTAGCCCGGTGATGCCCCTGCTTCGGGAACACGCGATCGATCGCGATGCAGAACATCAAAAGTAAAAACGCAAGGCTGCTCCAAACCAGAAACGATCAATATTGTACCGGCTTCCAAACACGACCTTTATCTGTCCGTGTGTCGATACCTATCATAGAGCTACAGCAAAATGATCGGTGTACAAATGCGATTGGCCAACGTAAGCGGCTGGCGTGTACGAGCCACCAGAATTCAAGATTCTAACCATGTATCAAGTATTGTGTTTGTTACTATTCATAGATATTTATTTATTAATTACTTCATCCACATTCTGCTACTTTGTGCCAATCAGTCACCTCTAGCAGCTGAACTCAAGTCAATATCAAGGTTCTAGATCAGTGGTCTCCAAACTGCGGCCTCTGAGTGGTCTCTATAAAGATTTTTAAGTACCGAAGT
>CM055126.1:56016704-56019204 GCA_029206835.1 Rana muscosa | reverse complement strand
TCGCTTAGTGGCGAAAGCTTCCCCTCTACCTCCGACCACGACAGGTTCTCCAGCCGGCAGAAAGAAACAAGAAAAATGCGCCTACTAAGTGCAGTATGTAAACACAGGTTTTAATTACCGTATATACGCAAGTATAAGCCGAGTTTTTCAGCACATTTGTTTGTGCTGAAAATGCCCCCCTCGGCTTATACTCGAGTAACCATTTTGCGCCTGATCTCCCGGACTTTAGGGACCCGGTACCGGCCAAACTTGGCACACATGTAGCCTTACTCTTCCTCTACAAGTGTGCAAAGTTTGTTGTCCAGGGGACCTACGGCCGGGGAGCACCGATTTTTCAAAGCCGGGCACCCCTTCCATTGACTCCAATGTTAAATGTCAGTCTAGTCATGGACACAGTGAGGCACGGGCACAGTGAGACACAGGCATGCAGATGGACACCCTAGGCTTATACTCGAGCCAATACGTTTTCCCCATTTTTTTTGTGATAAAATTAGGTGCCTCGGCTTATATTCGGGTCGGCTTATACTCGAGTAAATACGGTAGTAAAAATCAGCCAAATGGCTACTCACAAAACAATGGTAAAAATCACGCATTGATTGGTGTTGGTAGGGTCATACAGGGGGGGGGGGGGGGTCACTCTGGCGTCCGAGGTTGTTTGCAGTGTGGCATCTCCTCCGGTATGGGGCTGTCCGGTATATAGCTGTCCGTTGCTGTGCTTGGGGAGCGTGGTGAGGCTCGTTGGCACCCGGCAAAGCCGGAACTATCCACACAGCAGCATGCGTTTCAGCTTGGAGCGCAAACGGCTGTCGGCGACAGGAAGTGACGTCAGAACCGTCACTTCTGGTTGGACTGCAAGCCGCAATCCCAACCCTGCACTGCTCTCTTGCTTCTGGATAGGCCCTCAGACAGCCTAGCAGCCAGATGTACCCGGAATAGGCCCAAACTCCGGCCTAGCAGCCCGGGCAGCACAACACACCTTTACCCAGACAGCCATCCAGGTGGCATAAAAACCCTGATCACCTGATCCCACCCACATATATAGGCTCTCCCAGCAGGACAAGGGGCCAATAAAACCTCTTCCCATTGGCTGAGACACCCCATATACGCCTAATGTGTCCATGCATCGCCCTCATCTTATCTGTCACCAGGTACCCGGCCACCCACCGACAGAAGTGCAGAAATTCCAGACTTAGGGATCAATTGATTTCACCCTAACAATTGGCCAATGCAACTATACCTGGCAGGTAAATTTAGGGAGCAAGGTTGCCTAAAACATCAGGGTGTTACATATATAATCTTATCAGTGTACGCTAAGGTTTTAAAGATCTTGTTTCTGCTTCTATATATACACACACACACACACACACACACACACACACACATTCTACATGGAGCAAACACTGGAGCTATAGAAATAAGGTCTCAACTGAAATTCACAAGAGCAACGAGACTCCAGTGGTAGCATGGTGGGGACTCCAAAATAACAGAGCACAGCCGGTGTGCAGAGACAGGAACTCCACACAGGGATGTTGGGAACCCCCTTCTAATGGGCACAGCAGGTGTACAGACCCGGGAACTCAGCACAGGGATGTTGGGAACCCCTCATAATGGGTACAGCGGGGGTACAGACCCGGGAACTCAGCACAGGGATGTTGGGAACCCCTCATAATGGGCACAGCAGGTGTACAGACCCGGGAGCTCAGCACAGGGATGGTGGGAACCCTCATAATGGGCACAGCAGGTGTACAGACCCGGGAGCTCAGCACAGGGATGGTGGGAACCCTCATAATGGGCACAGCAGGTGTACAGACCTGGGAAATCCACACGGGGATGGTGGGAACCCCTCATAATGGGCACAGCAGGTGTGCAAACCCAGGAATTTCGAGTTCCCGAGATATTAAAGTCACCAGGTTTAACTCTCCAGCATCTACCAAACAGCAACATATCAGTTGTAAGTGGACTGACCCTTTAACAAAATAATTCTGCCTCTAAACAGTATTCTATTGTGTTAGGCAACAATAAAAAAGGCACATAATTCACACCGCGCCAATAAAAATTGTTGCTGCCAACAGAAGCCATGTGAAGCAATCGCCCTAGCAGGCCCGTGAGCGATTACACCTTAAATCAATCTGGGAATCGCTGTAGTAACTCTTGTTGAACACCTCTCAGCCGAGAAGGATAAGCTCTACATTGTTGCCCAGACAGACCAGAACCTTTTCACCTCATAGAAATCCCTGCCAGCAGGATTTGTAAAGAGCAGGCAAACATTACAATTCTGTACGTTAACAAAGAAAAAAAGAAAACTACTGAAGGGAAAAAAAAAGAAAGAAAAAAATGAGCAAAAAAAATTTCAGCGAGTCCTCCTGTTTAATTGCCAAGCAGTCATTCTAAATCAGCAGGAGGGAAAGGACCAAGAAAAAAAAAGGAAACTTTTATGGAGAATTTAACGATGAAGAAAAACAGTTACTTTTTACAACAAGGAGATCTTCTGGGTCTAGGG
>CM055126.1:56002568-56016604 GCA_029206835.1 Rana muscosa | reverse complement strand
ACTCTGCACAGTACTACTTCTCCTGTCCTGTATGGTCGGGTGTAATTCTCAGTATCTGTTCTTATTCTGTATGTATGGACTCTGCACAGTACTACTTCTCTTGTCCTGTATGTCGGGTGTAATTCTCGGTATCTGTTCTTATTCTGTATGTATGGACTCTGCACAGTACTACTTCTCTTGTCCTGTATGTCGGGTGTAATTCTCAGTATCTCTTCTTATTCTGTATGTATGGACTCTGTCGGTGTAATTCTCAGTATCTGTTCTTATTCTGTATGTATGGACTATGCACAGTACTACTTCTCTTGTCCTGTATGTCGGGTGTAATTCTCAGTATCTGTCCTTATTCTGTATGTATGGACTCTGCACAGTACTACTTCTCTTGTCCTGTATGTCGGGTGTAATTCTCAGTATCTGTTCTTATTCTGTATGTATGGACTCTGCACAGTACTACTTCTCTTGTCCTGTATGCCGGTGTAATTCTCAGTATCTGTCCTTATTCTCTATGTATGGACTCTGCACAGTACTACTTCTCTTGTCCTGTATGTCGGGTGTAATTCCTCGGTATCTGTCCTTATTCTGTATGTATGGACTCTGCACAGTACTACTTCTCCTGTCCTGTATGTCGGGTGTAATTCTCGGTATCTGTTCCTATTCTGTATGTATGGACTCTGCACAGTACTACTTCTCTTGTCTGTATGCCGGGTGTAATTCTCAGTATCTGTCCTTATTCTCTATGTATGGGACTCTGCACAGTACTACTTCTCTTGTCCTGTATGTCGGGTGTAATTCTCGGTATCTGTCCTTATTCTGTATGTATGGACTCTGCACAGTACTACTTTCTCCTGTCCTGTATGTCGGGTGTAATTCTCGGTATCTGTCCTTATTCTGTATGTATGGACTCTGCACAGTACTACTTCTCCTGTCCTGTATGTCGGGTGTAATTCTCGGTATCTGTTCTTATTCTGTATGTATGGACTCTGCACAGTACTACTTCTCTTGTCCTGTATGTCGGTGTAATTCTCGTATCTGTTCTTATTCTGTATGTATGGACTCTGCACAGTACTACTTCTCTTGTCCTGTATGTCGGGTGTAATTCTCAGTATCTGTCCTTATTCTGTATGTATGGACTCTGCACAGTACTACTTCTCTTGTCCTGTATGTCGGGTGTAATTCTCAGTATCTGTCCTTATTCTGTATGTATGGACTCTGCACAGTACTACTTCTCTTGTCCTGTATGTCGGGTGTAATTCTCAAGTATCTGTTCTTATTCTGTATGTATGGACTCTGCACAGTACTACTTCTCTTGTCCTGTATGTCGGGTGTAATTCTCGGTATCTGTTCTTATTCTGTATGTATGGACTCTGCACAGTACTACTTCTCTTGTCCTGTATGCCGGGTGTAATTCTCAGTATCTGTCCTTATTCTGTATGTATGGACTCTGCACAGTACTACTTCTCTTGTCCTGTATGCCGGTGTAATTCTCAGTATCTGTCCTTATTCTGTATGTATGGACTCTGCACAGTACTACTTCTCTTGTCCTGTATGCCGGGTGTAATTCTCAGTATCTGTCCTTATTCTGTATGTATGGACTCTGCACAGTACTACTTCTCCTGTCCTGTATGTCGGGTGTAATTCTCGGTATCTGTTCCTATTCTGTATGTATGGACTCTGCACAGTACTACTTCTCTTGTCCTGTATGCCGGGTGTAATTCTCAGTATCTGTCCTTATTCTGTATGTATGGACTCTGCACAGTACTACTTCTCTTGTCCTGTATGCCGGGTGTAATTCTCCGGTATCTGTTCTTATTCTGTATGTATGGACTCTGCACAGTACTACTTCTCTTGTCCTGTATGCCGGGTGTAATTCTCAGTATCTGTCCTTATTCTGTATGTATGGACTCTGCACAGTACTACTTCTCTTGTCCTGTATGTCGGGTGTAATTCTCAGTATCTGTCCTTATTCTGTATGTATGGACTCTGCACAGTACTACTTCTCTTGTCCTGTATGCCGGGTGTAATTCTCGGTATCTGTTCTTATTCTGTATGTATGGACTCTGCACAGTACTACTTCTCTTGTCCTGTATGTCGGGTGTAATTCTCAGTATCTGTCCCTTATTCTGTATGTATGGACTCTGCACAGTACTACTTCTCTTGTCCTGTATGCCGGGTGTAATTCTCGGTATCTGTCCTTATTCTGTATGTATGGACTCTGCACAGTACTACTTCTCTTGTCCTGTATGTCGGTGTAATTCTCGGTATCTGTTCTTATTCTGTATGTATGGACTCTGCACAGTACTACTTCTCCTGTCCTGTATGCCGGGTGTAATTCTCGGTATCTGTCCTTATCTGTATGTATGGACCTCTGCACAGTACTACTTCTCTTGTCCTGTATGTCGGGTGTAATTCTCAGTATCTGTTCTTATTCTGTATGTATGGACTCTGCACAGTACTACTTCTCTTGTCCTGTATGTCGGGTGTAATTCTCAGTATCTGTTCTTATTCTGTATGTATGGACTCTGCACAGTACTACTTCTCTTGTCCTGTATGTCGGGTGTAATTCTCAGTATCTGTTCTTATTCTGTATGTATGGACTCTGCACAGTACTACTTCTCTTGTCCTGTATGTCGGGTGTAATTCTCAGTATCTGTTCTTATTCTGTATGTATGGACTCTGCACAGTACTACTTCTCTTGGTCCTGTATGTCGGGTGTAATTCTCAGTATCTGTTCTTATTCTGTATGTATGGACTCTGCACAATACTACTTCTCCTGTCCTGTATGTCGGGTGTAATTCTCGGTATCTGTTCTTATTCTGTATGTATGGACTCTGCACAATACTACTTCTCTTGTCCTGTATGTCAGGTGTAATTCTCAGTATCTGTCCTTATTCTGTCTGTATGGACTCTGCACAGTACTACTTCTCTTGTCCTGTATGTCGGGTGTAATTCTCAGTATCTGTCCTTATTCTGTATGTATGGACTCTGCACAGTACTACTTCTCTTGTCCTGTATGTCGGGAGTAATTCTCGGTATCTGTTCTTATTCTGTATGTATGGACTCTGCACAGTACTACTTCTCTTGTCCTGTATGCCGGGTGTAATTCTCAGTATCTGTTCTTATTCTGTATGTATGACTCTGCACAGTACTACTTCTCTTGTCCTGTATGTCGGGTGTAATTCTCAGTATCTGTCCTTATTCTGTATGTATGGACTCTGCACAGTACTACTTCTCCTGTCCTGTATGCCGGGTGTAATTCTCAGTATCTGTCCTTATTCTGTATGTATGGACTCTGCACAGTACTACTTCTCCTGTCCTGTATGTCGGGTGTAATTCTCGGTATCTGTTCTTATTCTGTATGTAGGGACTCTGCACAGTACTACTTCTCTTGTCCTGTATGTCGGGTGTAATTCTCAGTATCTGTTTCTTATTC
The DNA here is from genome assembly GCA_029206835.1 of Rana muscosa. Lineage (NCBI taxonomy): Eukaryota > Metazoa > Chordata > Amphibia > Anura > Ranidae > Rana > Rana muscosa. Next base: position 56,013,177 of record CM055126.1, on the reverse strand, counting down.
TGTATGTATGGACTCTGCACAGTACTACCTTCTCTTGTCCTGTATGTCGGGTGTAATTCTCAGTATCTGTCCTTATTCTGTATGTATGGACTCTGCACAGTACTACTTCTCTTGTCCTGTATGCCGGGTGTAATTCTCAGTATCTGTCCTTATTCTGTATGTATGGACTCTGCACAGTACTACTTCTCCTGTCCTGTATGTCGGGTGTAATTCTCGGTATCTGTTCTTATTCTGTATGTATGGGACTCTGCACAGTAACTACTTCTCTTGTCCTGTATGCCGGGTGTAATTCTCAGTATCTATCCTTATTCTGTATGTATGGACTCTGCACAGTACTACTTCTCTTGTCCTGTATGTCGGGTGTAATTCTCGGTATCTGTTCTCATTCTGTATGATTGGACTCTGCACAGTACTACTTCTCTTGTCCTGTATGTCGGGTGTAATTCTCGGTATCTGTTCTTATTCTGTATGTATGGACTCTGCACAGTACTACTTCTCTTGTCCTGTATGTCGGGTGTAATTCTCAGTATCTGTTCTTATTCTGTATGTATGGACTCTGCACAGTACTACTTCTCTTGTCCTGTATGTCGGGTGTAATTCTCAGTATCTGTCCTTATTCTGTATGTATGGGACTCTGCACAGTACTACTTCTCCTGTCCTGTATGTCGGGTGTAATTCTCAGTATCTGTTTCTTATTCCTGTATGTATGGACTCTGCACAGTACTACTTCTCCTGTCCTGTATGTCGGGTGTAATTCTCGGTATCTGTTCTTATTCTGTATGTATGGACTCTGCACAGTACCACTTCTCTTGTCCTGTATGCCGGGTGTAATTCTCAGTATCTGTTCTTATTCTGTATGTATGGACTCTGCACAGTACTACTTCTCTTGTCCCTGTATGTCGGGTGTAATTCTCAGTATCTGTCCTTATTCTGTATGTATGGACTCTGCACAGTACTACTTCTCTTGTCCTGTGTTCCGGGTGTAATTCTCGGTATCTGTCCTTATTCTGTATGTATGGACTCTGCACAGTACTACTTCTCTTGTCCTGTATGTCGGGTGTAATTCTCAGTATCTGTTCTTATTCTGTATGTATGGACTCTGCACAGTACTACTTCTCCTGTCCTGTATGCCGGGTGTAATTCTCGGGTATCTGTCCTTTTCTGTATGTATGGACTCTGCACAGTACTACTTCTCTTGTCCTGTATGCCGGGTGTAATTCTCAGTATCTGTTCTTATTCTGTCTGTATGGACTCTGCACAGTACTACTTCTCTTGTCCTGTATGCCCGGGTGTAATTCTCAGTATCTGTTCTTATTCTGTATGTATGGACTCTGCACAGTACCACTTCTCTTGTCCTGTATGTCGGGTGTAATTCCTCGGTATCTGTCCTTATTCTGTATGTATGGACTCTGCACAGTACTACTTCTCTTGTCCTGTATGTCAGGTGTAATTCTCGGTATCTGTTCTTATTCTGTATGTATGGACTCTGCACAGTACTACTTCTCCTGTCCTGTATGTCGGGTGTAATTCTCAGTATCTGTCCTTATTCTGTATGTATGGACTCTGCACAGTACTACTTCTCCTGTCCTGTATGCCGGGTGTAATTCTCAGTATCTGTTCTTATTTCTGTATGTATGGACTCTGCACAGTACTACTTCTCTTGTCCTGTATGCCGGGTGTAATTCTCAGTATCTGTCCTTATTCTGTATGTATGGACTCTGCACAGTACTACTTCTCTTGTCCTGTATGACGGGTGTAATTCTCGGTATCTGTCCTTATTCTGTATGTATGGACTCTGCACAGTACTACTTCTCTTGTCCTGTATGTCGGGTATAATTCTCAGTATCTGTTCTTATTCTGTATGTATGGACTCTGCACAGTACTACTTCTCTTGTCCTGTATGCCGGGTGTAATTCTCGGTATCTGTCCTTATTCTGTATGTATGGACTCTGCACAGTACTACTTCTTTTGTCCTGTATGCCGGGTGTAATTCTCAGTATCTGTCCTTATTCTGTATGTATAGACTCTGCACAGTACTACTTCTCCTGTCCTGTATGTCGGGTGTAATTCTCAGTATCTGTCCTTATTCTGTATGTATGGACTCTGCACAGTACTACTTCTCTTGTCCTGTATGTCGGGTGTAATTCTCAGTATCTGTCCTTATTCTGTATGTATAGACTCTGCACAGTACTACTTCTCCTGTCCTGTATGTCAGGTGTAATTCTCGGTATCTGTCCTTATTCTGTATGTATGGACTCTGCACAGTACTACTTCTCTTGTCCTGTATGTCGGGTGTAATTCTCGGTATCTGTTCTTATTCTGTATGTATGGACTCTGGCACAGTACTACTTCTCCTGTCCTGTATGCCGGGTGTAATTCTCGGTATCTGTCCTTATTCTGTATGTATGGACTCTGCACAGTACTACTTCTCTTGTCCTGTATGTCGGGTGTAATTCTCAGTATCTGTTCTTATTCTGTATGTATGGACTCTGCACAGTACTACTTCTCTTGTCCTGTATGTCCGGGTGTAATTCTCAGTATCTGTTCTTATTCTGTATGTATGGACTCTGCACAGTACTACTTCTCTTGTCCTGTATGTCGGGTGTAATTCTCAGTATCTGTTCTTATTCTGTATGTATGGACTCTGCACAGTACTACTTCTCTTGTCCTGTATGTCGGGTGTAATTCTCGGTATCTGTTCTTATTTCTGTATGTATGGACTCTGCACAATACTACTTCTCTTGTCCTGTATGCCGGGTGTAATTCTCGGTATCTGTTCTTATTCTGTATGTATGGACTCTGCACAGTACTACTTCTCTTGTCCTGTATGCCGGGTGTAATTCTCGGAATCTGTCCTTATTCTGTATGTATGGACTCTGCACAGTACTACTTCTCCTGTCCTGTATGCCGGGTGTAATTCTCGGTATCTGTTCTTATTCTGTATGTATGGACTCTGCACAGTACTACTTCTCTTGTCCTGTATGCCGGGTGTAATTCTCAGTATCTGTCCTTATTCTGTATGTATGGACTCTGCACAGTACTACTTCTCTTGTCCTGTATGCCGGGTGTAATTCTCAGTATCTGTCCTTATTCTGTATGTATGGACTCTGCACAGTACTACTTCTCTTGTCCTGTATGTCGGGTGTAATTCTCAGTATCTGTCCTTATTCTGTATGTTAGACTCTGCACAGTACTACTTCTCCTGTCCTGTATGCCGGTGTAATTCTCAGTATCTGTTCTTATTCTGTATGTATGACTCTGCACAGTACTACTTCTCTTGTCCTGTATGCCGGGTGTAATTCTCAGTATCTGTCCTTATTCTGTATGTATGGGACTCTGCACAGTACTACTTCTCTTGTCCTGTATGACGGGTGTAATTCTCGGTATCTGGTCCTTATTCTGTATGTATGGACTCTGCACAGTACTACTTCTCTTGTCCTGTATGTCGGGTATAATTCTCAGTATCTGTTCTTATTCTGTATGTATGGACTCTGCACAGTACTACTTCTCTTGTCCTGTATGTCGGGTGTAATTCTCAGTATCTGTCCTTATTCTGTATGTATGGACTCTGCACAGTACTACTTCTCCTGTCCTGTATGCCGGGTGTAATTCTCGGTATCTCTTCTTATTCTGTATGTATGGACTCTGCACAGTACTACTTCTCTTGTCCTGTATGCCGGGTGTAATTCTCAGTATCTGTCCTTATTCTGGTATGTATGGACTCTGCACAGTACTACTTCTCTTGTCCTGTATGTCGGTGTAATTCTCGGTATCTGTTCTTATTCTGTATGTATGGACTCTGCACAGTACTACTTCTCCTGTCCTGTATGTCGGGTGTAATTCTCGGTATCTGTTCTTATTCTGTATGTATGGACTCTGGACAGTACTACTTCTCCTGTCCTGTATGTCGGGTGTAATTCTCAGTATCTGTTCTTATTCTGTATTTATGGACTCTGCACAGTACTACTTCTCTTGTCCTGTATGCCGGGTGTAATTCTCGGTATCTGTTCTTATTCTGTATGTATGGACTCTGCACAGTACTACTTCTCTTGTCCTGTATGTCGGGAGTAATTCTCGGTATCTGTTCTTATTCTGTATGTATGGACTCTGCACAGTACTACTTCTCTTGTCCTGTATGCCGGGTGTAATTCTCGGTATCTGTCCTTATTCTGTATGTATGGGACTCTGCACAGTACTACTTCTCTTGTCCTGTATGCCAGGTGTAATTCTCAGTATCTGTCCTTATTCTGTATGTATGGGACTCTGCACAGTACTACTTCTCTGTCCTGTATGTACGGGTGTAATTCTCGGTATCTGTTCTTATTCTGTATGTATGGACTCTGCACAGTACTACTTCTCCTGTCCTGTATGCCGGGTGTAATTCTCAGTATCTGTTCTTATTCTGTATGTATGGACTCTGCACAGTACTACTTCTCCTGTCCTGTATGTCGGGTGTAATTCTCAGGTATCTGTTCTTATTCTGTATGTATGGACTCTGCACAGTACTAACTTCTCTTGTCCTGTATGTCGGTGTAATTCTCGGTATCTGTTCTTATTCTGTATGTATGGACTCTGCACAGTACTACTTCTCTTGTCCTGTATGTCGGGTGTAATTCTCAGTATCTCTTCTTATTCTGTATGTATGGACTCTGTCGGGTGTAATTCTCAGTATCTGTTCTTATTCTGTATGTATGGACTCTGCACAGTACTACTTCTCTTGTCCTGTATGTCGGGTGTAATTCTCGGTATCTGTTCTTATTCTGTATGTATGGACTCTGCACAGTACTACTTCTCTTGTCTGTATGTCGGGTGTAATTCTCAGTATCTGTCCTTATTCTGTATGTATGGACTCTGCACAGTACTACTTCTCTTGTCCTGTATGTCGGGTGTAATTCTCAGTATCTGTTCTTATTCTGTATGTATGGACTCTGCACAGTTACTACTTCTCTTGTCCTGTATGTCGGGTGTAATTCTCGGTATCTGTTCTTTATTCTGTATGTATGGACTCTGCACAGTACTACTTCTCTTGTCCTGTATGCCGGGTGTAATTCTCAGTATCTGTTCTTATTCTGTATGTATGGACTCTGCACAGTACTACTTCTCTTGTCCTGTATGTCGGGTGTAATTCTCAGTATCTGTCCTTATTCTGTATGTATGGACTCTGCACAGTACTACTTCTCTTGTCCTGTATGTCGGGTGTAATTCCTCAGTATCTGTTCTTATTCTGTATGTATGGACTCTGCACAGTACTACTTCTCTTGTCCTGTATGTCGGGTGTAATTCTCAGTATCTGTCCTTATTCTGTATGTATGGACTCTGCACAGTACTACTTCTCCTGTCCTGTATGTCGGGTGTAATTCTCGGTATCTGTTCCTATTCTGTATGTATGGACTCTGCACAGTACTACTTCTCTTGTCCTGTATGCCGGGTGTAATTCTCAGTATCTGTCCTTATTCTGTATGTATGGACTCTGCACAGTACTACTTCTCTTGTCCTGTATGCCGGGTGTAATTCTCGGTATCTGTTCTTATTCTGTATGTATGGACTCTGCACAGTACTACTTCTCTTGTCCTGTATGCCGGGTGTAATTCTCAGTATCTGTTCTTATTCTGTATGTATGGACTCTGCACAGTACTACTTCTCTTGTCCTGTATGTCGGGTGTAATTCTCAGTATCTGTCCTTATTCTGTATGTATGGACTCTGCACAGTACTACTTCTCTTGTCCTGTATGCCGGGTGTAATTCTCGGTATCTGTCCTTATTCTGTATGTATGGACTCTGCACAGTACTACTTCTCTTGTCCTGTATGTCGGGTGTAATTCTCGGTATCTGTCCTTATTCTGTATGTATGGACTCTGCACAGTACTACTTCTCTTGTCCTGTATGTCGGGTGTAATTCTCAGTATCTGTTCTTATTCTGTATGTATGGGACTCTGCAAGTACTACTTTCTCTTGTCCTGTATGTCGGGTGTAATTCTCAGTATCTGTTCTTATTCTGTATGTATGGACTCTGCACAGTACTACTTCTCTTGTCCTGTATGTCGGGTGTAATTCTCAGTATCTGTTCTTATTCTGTATGTATGGACTCTGCACAGTACTACTTCTCTTGTCCTGTATGTCGGGTGTAATTCTCGGTTCTGTTCTTATTCTGTATGTATGGACTCTGCACAATACTACTTCTCTTGTCCTGTATGTCAGGTGTAATTCTCAGTATCTGTCCTTATTCTGTCTGTATGGACTCTGCACAGTACTACTTCTCTTGTCCTGTATGTCGGGTGTAATTCTCAGTATCTGTCCTTATTCTGTATGTATGGACTCTGCACAGTACTACTTCTCTTGTCCTGTATGTCGGGAGGTAATTCTCGGTATCTGTTCTTATTCTGTATGTATGGACTCTGCACAGTACTACTTCTCTTGTCCTGTATGCCGGGTGTAATTCTCGGTATCTGTTCTTATTCTGTATGTATGGACTCCTGCACAGTACTACTTCTCTTGTCCTGTATGTCGGGTGTAATTCCTCAGTATCTGTTCTTATTCTGTATGTATGGACTCTGCACAGTACTACTTCTCTTGTCCTGTATGTCGGGTGTAATTCTCGGTATCTGTTCTTATTCTGTATGTATGGACTCTGCACAGTACTACTTCTCTTGTCCTGTATGTCAGGTGTAATTCTCAGTATCTGTCCTTATTCTGTCTGTATGGACTCTGCACAGTACTACTTCTCTTGTCCTGTATGTCGGGTGTAATTCTCAGTATCTGTCCTTATTCTGTATGTATGGACTCTGCACAGTACTACTTCTCTTGTCCTGTATGTCGGGAGTAATTCTCGGTATCTGTTCTTATTCTGTATGTATGGACTCTGCACAGTACTACTTCTCTTGTCCTGTATGTCGGGTGTAATTCTCAGTATCTGTCCTTATTCTGTATGTATGGACTCTGCACAGTACTACTTCTCCTGTCCTGTATGTCGGGTGTAATTCTCAGTATCTGTTCTTATTCTGTATGTATGGGACTCTGCACAGTACTACTTCTCCTGTCCTGTATGCCGGGTGTAATTCTCGGTATCTGTTCTTATTCTGTATGTATGGACTCTGCACAGTACTACTTTCTCTTGTCCTGTATGCCGGGTGTAATTCTCGGTATCTGTCCTTATTCTGTATGTATGGACTCTGCACAGTACTACTTCTCTTGTCCTGTATGCCAGGTGTAATTCTCAGTATCTGTCCTTATTCTGTATGTATGGACTCTGCACAGTACTACTTCTCCTGTCCTGTATGTCGGGTGTAATTCTCGGTATCTGTTCTTATTCTGTATGTATGGACTCTGCACAGTACTACTTCTCCTGTCCTGTATGCCGGGTGTAAATTCTCAGTATCTGTTCTTATTCTGGTATGTATGGACTCTGCACAGTACTACTTCTCCTGTCCTGTATGTCGGGTGTAATTCTCAGTATCTGTTCTTATTCTGTATGTATGGACTCTGCACAGTACTACTTCTCTTGTCCTGTATGTCGGGTGTAATTCTCGTATCTGTTCTTATTCTGTATGTATGGACTCTGCACAGTACTACTTCTCTTGTCCTGTATGTCGGGTGTAATTCTCAGTATCTCTTCTTATTCTGTATGTATGGACTCTGTCGGGTGTAATTCTCAGTATCTGTTCTTATTCTGTATGTATGGACTCTGCACAGTACTACTTCTCTTGTCCTGTATGTCGGGTGTAATTCTCAGTATCTGTCCTTATTCTGTATGTATGGACTCTGCACAGTACTACTTCTCTTGTCCTGTATGTCGGGTGTAATTCCTCAGTATCTGTTCTTATTCTGTATGTATGGACTCTGCACAGTACTACTTCTCTTGTCCTGTATGTCGGGTGTAATTCTCGGTATCTGTTCTTATTCTGTATGTATGGACTCTGCACAGTACTACTTCTCTTGTCCTGTATGCCGGGTGTAATTCTCAGTATCTGTCCTTATTCTCTATGTATGGACTCTGCACAGTACTACTTCTCTTGTCCTGTATGTCGGGTGTAATTCTCGTATCTGTCCTTATTCTGTATGTATGGACTCTGCACAGTACTACTTCTCCTGTCCTGTATGTCGGGTGTAATTCTCGGTATCTGTTCCTATTCTGTATGTATGGACCTCTGCACAGTACTACTTCTCTTGTCCTGTATGCCGGGTGTAATTCTCAGTATCTGTCCTTATTCTCTATGTATGGACTCTGCACAGTACTACTTCTCTTGTCCTGTATGTCGGGTGTAATTCTCGGTATCTGTCCTTATTCTGTATGTATGGACTCTGCACAGTACTACTTCTCCTGTCCTGTATGTCGGTGTGTAATTCTCGGTATCTGTCCTTATTCTGTATGTATGGACTCTGCACAGTACTACTTCTCCTGTCCTGTATGTCGGGTGTAATTCTCGGTATCTGTTCTTATTCTGTATGTATGGACTCTGCACAGTACTACTTCTCTTGTCTGTATGTCGGGGTGTAATTCTCGGTATCTGTTCTTATTCTGTATGTATGGACTCTGCACAGTACTACTTCTCTTGTCCTGTATGTCGGGTGTAATTCTCAGTATCTGTCCTTATTCTGTATGTATGGACTCTGCACAGTACTACTTCTCTTGTCCTGTATGTCGGGTGTAATTCTCAGTATCTGTCCTTATTCTGTATGTATGGACTCTGCACAGTACTACTTCTCTTGTCCTGTATGTCGGGTGTAATTCTCAGTATCTGTTCTTATTCTGTATGTATGGACTCTGCACAGTACTACTTCTCTTGTCCTGTATGTCGGGTGTAATTCTCGGTATCTGTTCTTATTCTGTATGTATGGACTCTGCACAGTACTACTTCTCTTGTCCTGTATGCCGGGTGTAATTCTCAGTATCTGTCCTTATTCTGTATGTATGGACTCTGCACAGTACTACTTCTCCTGTCCTGTATGTCGGGTGTAATTCTCGGTATCTGTTCCTATTCTGTATGTATGGACTCTGCACAGTACTACTTCTCTTGTCCTGTATGCCGGGTGTAATTCTCAGTATCTGTCCTTATTCTGTATGTATGGACTCTGCACAGTACTACTTCTCTTGTCCTGTATGCCGGGTGTAATTCTCGGTATCTGTTCTTATTCTGTATGTATGGACTCTGCACAGTACTACTTCTCTTGTCTGTATGTCGGGTGTAATTCTCAGTATCTGTCCTTATTCTGTATGTATGGACTCTGCACAGTACTACTTCTCTTGTCCTGTATGTCGGGTGTAATTCTCAGTATCTGTTCTTATTCTGTATGTATGGACTCTGCACAGTACTACTTCTCTTATCCTGTATGTCGGGTGTAATTCTCAGTATCTGTCCTTATTCTGTATGTATGGACTCTGCACAGTACTACTTCTCTTGTCCTGTATGCCGGGTGTAATTCTCGGTATCTGTCCTTATTCTGTATGTATGGACTCTGCACAGTACTACTTCTCTTGTCCTGTATGTCGGGTGTAATTTCTCGGTATCTGTTCTTATTCTGTATGTATGGACTCTGCACAGTACTACTTCTCCTGTCCTGTATGCCGGGTGTAATTCTCGGTATCTGTCCTTATTCTGTATGTATGGACTCTGCACAGTACTACTTCTCTTGTCCTGTATGTCGGGTGTAATTCTCAGTATCTGTTCTTATTCTGTATGTATGGACTCTGCACAGTACTACTTCTCTTGTCCTGTATGCCGGTGTAATTCTCGGTATCTGTCCTTATTCTGTATGTATGGACTCTGCACAATACTACTTCTCTTGTCCTGTATGTCAGGTGTATTCTCAGTATCTGTCCTTATTCTGTCTGTATGGACTCTGCACAGTACTACTTCTCTTGTCCTGTATGTCGGGTGTAATTCTCAGTATCTGTCCTTATTCTGTATGTATGGACTCTGCACAGTACTACTTCTCTTGTCCTGTATGTCGGGAGTAATTCTCGGTATCTGTTCTTATTCTGTATGTATGGACTCTGCACAGTACTACTTCTCTTGTCCTGTATGCCGGGTGTAATTCTCAGTATCTGTTCTTATTCTGTATGTATGGACTCTGCACAGTACTACTTCTCTTGTCTGTATGTCGGGTGTAATTCTCAGTATCTGTCCTTATTCTGTATGTATGGACTCTGCACAGTACTACTTCTCTTGTCCCTGTATGCCGGGTGTAATTCTCAGTATCTGTCCTTATTCTGTATGTATGGACTCTGCACAGTACTACTTCTCCTGTCCTGTATGTCGGGTGTAATTCTCGGTATCTGTTCTTATTCTGTATGTATGGACTCTGCACAGTACTACTTCTCTTGTCCTGTATGCCGGGTGTAATTCTCGGTATCTGTTCTTATTCTGTATGTATGGACTCTGCACAGTACTACTTCTCTTGTCCTGTATGTCTGGTGTAATTCTCAGTATCTGTTCTTATTCTGTATGTAATGGACTCTGCACAGTACTACTTCTCTTGTCCTGTATGTCGGGTGTAATTCTCAGTATCTGTCCTTATTCTGTATGTATGGACTCTGCACAGTACTACTTCTCCTGTCCTGTATGTCGGGTGTAATTCTCAGTATCTGTTCTTATTCTGTATGTATGGGACT
>CM055126.1:55927568-55995068 GCA_029206835.1 Rana muscosa | reverse complement strand
CATACAGAATAAGGACAGATACTGAGAATTACACCCGACATACAGGACAAGAGAAGTAGTACTGTGCAGAGTCCATACATACAGAATAAGAACAGATACTGAGAATTACACCCGACATACAGGACAGGAGAAGTAGTACTGTGCAGAGTCCATACATACAGAATAAGGACAGATACTGAGAATTACACCCGACATACAGGACAAGAGAAGTAGTACTGTGCAGAGTCCATACATACAGAATAAGAACAGATACTGAGAATTACACCAGACATACAGGACAAGAGAAGTAGTACTGTGCAGAGTCCATACATACAGAATAAGAACAGATACCGAGAATTACACCCGGCATACAGGACAAGAGAAGTAGTACTGTGCAGAGTCCATACATACAGAATAAGAACAGATACCGAGAATTACACCCGACATACAGGACAGGAGAAGTAGTACTGTGCAGAGTCCATACATACAGAATAAGGACAGATACTGAGAATTACACCCGGCATACAGGACAAGAGAAGTAGTACTGTGCAGAGTCCATACATACAGAATAAGGACAGATACTGAGAATTACACCCGACATACAGGACAAGAGAAGTAGTACTGTGCAGAGTCCATACATACAGAATAAGAACAGATACTGAGAATTACACCCGGCATACAGGACAAGAGAAGTAGTACTGTGCAGAGTCCATACATACAGAATAAGAACAGATACCGAGAATTACTCCCGACATACAGGACAAGAGAAGTAGTACTGTGCAGAGTCCATACATACAGAATAAGGACAGATACTGAGAATTACACCCGACATACAGGACAAGAGAAGTAGTACTGTGCAGAGTCCATACAGACAGAATAAGGACAGATACTGAGAATTACACCTGACATACAGGACAAGAGAAGTAGTATTGTGCAGAGTCCATACATACAGAATAAGGACAGATACCGAGAATTACACCCGGCATACAGGACAAGAGAAGTAGTACTGTGCAGAGTCCATACATACAGAATAAGAACAGATACTGAGAATTACACCCGACATACAGGACAAGAGAAGTAGTACTGTGCAGAGTCCATACATACAGAATAAGGACAGATACCGAGAATTACACCCGGCATACAGGACAGGAGAAGTAGTACTGTGCAGAGTCCATACATACAGAATAAGAACAGATACCGAGAATTACACCCGACATACAGGACAAGAGAAGTAGTACTGTGCAGAGTCCATACATACAGAATAAGGACAGATACCGAGAATTACACCCGGCATACAGGACAAGAGAAGTAGTACTGTGCAGAGTCCATACATACAGAATAAGGACAGATACTGAGAATTACACCCGACATACAGGATAAGAGAAGTAGTACTGTGCAGAGTCCATACATACAGAATAAGAACAGATACTGAGAATTACACCCGACATACAGGACAAGAGAAGTAGTACTGTGCAGAGTCCATACATACAGAATAAGGACAGATACTGAGAATTACACCCGACATACAGGACAAGAGAAGTAGTACTGTGCAGAGTCCATACATACAGAATAAGAACAGATACCGAGAATTACACCCGGCATACAGGACAAGAGAAGTAGTACTGTGCAGAGTCCATACATACAGAATAAGGACAGATACTGAGAATTACACCCGGCATACAGGACAAGAGAAGTAGTACTGTGCAGAGTCCATACATACAGAATAGGAACAGATACCGAGAATTACACCCGACATACAGGACAGGAGAAGTAGTACTGTGCAGAGTCCATACATACAGAATAAGGACAGATACTGAGAATTACACCCGGCATACAGGACAAGAGAAGTAGTACTGTGCAGAGTCCATACATACAGAATAAGAACAGATACCGAGAATTACACCCGACATACAGGACAAGAGAAGTAGTACTGTGCAGAGTCCATACATACAGAATAAGAACAGATACTGAGAATTACACCCGACATACAGGACAAGAGAAGTAGTACTGTGCAGAGTCCATACATACAGAATAAGGACAGATACTGAGAATTACACCCGACATACAGGACAAGAGAAGTAGTACTGTGCAGAGTCCATACATACAGAATAAGGACAGATACTGAGAATTACACCCGACATACAGGACAAGAGAAGTAGTACTGTGCAGAGTCCATACATACAGAATAAGAACAGATACCGAGAATTACACCCGACATACAGGACAAGAGAAGTAGTACTGTGCAGAGTCCATACATACAGAATAAGAACAGATACCGAGAATTACACCCGACATACAGGACAGGAGAAGTAGTACTGTGCAGAGTCCATACATACAGAATAAGGACAGATACCGAGAATTACACCCGACATACAGGACAGGAGAAGTAGTACTGTGCAGAGTCCATACATACAGAATAAGGACAGATACCGAGAATTACACCCGACATACAGGACAAGAGAAGTAGTACTGTGCAGAGTCCATACATAGAGAATAAGGACAGATACTGAGAATTACACCCGGCATACAGGACAAGAGAAGTAGTACTGTGCAGAGTCCATACATACAGAATAGGAACAGATACCGAGAATTACACCCGACATACAGGACAGGAGAAGTAGTACTGTGCAGAGTCCATACATACAGAATAAGGACAGATACCGAGAATTACACCCGACATACAGGACAAGAGAAGTAGTACTGTGCAGAGTCCATACATAGAGAATAAGGACAGATACTGAGAATTACACCCGGCATACAGGACAAGAGAAGTAGTACTGTGCAGAGTCCATACATACAGAATAAGAACAGATACCGAGAATTACACCCGACATACAGGACAAGAGAAGTAGTACTGTGCAGAGTCCATACATACAGAATAAGAACAGATACTGAGAATTACACCCGACATACAGGACAAGAGAAGTAGTACTGTGCAGAGTCCATACATACAGAATAAGGACAGATACTGAGAATTACACCCGACATACAGGACAAGAGAAGTAGTACTGTGCAGAGTCCATACATACAGAATAAGAACAGATACTGAGAATTACACCCGACAGAGTCCATACATACAGAATAAGAAGAGATACTGAGAATTACACCCGACATACAGGACAAGAGAAGTAGTACTGTGCAGAGTCCATACATACAGAATAAGAACAGATACCGAGAATTACACCCGACATACAGGACAAGAGAAGTAGTACTGTGCAGAGTCCATACATACAGAATAAGAACAGATACTGAGAATTACACCCGACATACAGGACAGGAGAAGTAGTACTGTGCAGAGTCCATACATACAGAATAAGAACAGATACTGAGAATTACACCCGGCATACAGGACAGGAGAAGTAGTACTGTGCAGAGTCCATACATACAGAATAAGAACAGATACCGAGAATTACACCCGACATACAGGACAGGAGAAGTAGTACTGTGCAGAGTCCATACATACAGAATAAGGACAGATACTGAGAATTACACCTGGCATACAGGACAAGAGAAGTAGTACTGTGCAGAGTCCATACATACAGAATAAGGACAGATACCGAGAATTACACCCGGCATACAGGACAAGAGAAGTAGTACTGTGCAGAGTCCATACATACAGAATAAGAACAGATACCGAGAATTACACCCGGCATACAGGACAGGAGAAGTAGTACTGTGCAGAGTCCATACATACAGAATAAGAACAGATACTGAGAATTACACCCGACATACAGGACAGGAGAAGTAGTACTGTGCAGAGTCCATACATACAGAATAAGGACAGATACTGAGAATTACACCCGACATACAGGACAAGAGAAGTAGTACTGTGCAGAGTCCATACATACAGAATAAGAACAGATACCGAGAATTACTCCCGACATACAGGACAAGAGAAGTAGTACTGTGCAGAGTCCATACATACAGAATAAGGACAGATACTGAGAATTACACCCGACATACAGGACAAGAGAAGTAGTACTGTGCAGAGTCCATACAGACAGAATAAGGACAGATACTGAGAATTACACCTGACATACAGGACAAGAGAAGTAGTACTGTGCAGAGTCCATACATACAGAATAAGAACAGATACCGAGAATTACACCCGACATACAGGACAAGAGAAGTAGTACTGTGCAGAGTCCATACATACAGAATAAGAACAGATACTGAGAATTACACCCGACATACAGGACAAGAGAAGTAGTACTGTGCAGAGTCCATACATACAGAATAAGAACAGATACCGAGAATTACACCCGGCATACAGGACAAGAGAAGTAGTACTGTGCAGAGTCCATACATACAGAATAAGAACAGATACCGAGAATTACTCCCGACATACAGGACAAGAGAAGTAGTACTGTGCAGAGTCCATACATACAGAATAAGGACAGATACTGAGAATTACACCCGACATACAGGACAAGAGAAGTAGTACTGTGCAGAGTCCATACAGACAGAATAAGGACAGATACTGAGAATTACACCTGACATACAGGACAAGAGAAGTAGTATTGTGCAGAGTCCATACATACAGAATAAGAACAGATACCGAGAATTACACCCGACATACAGGACAAGAGAAGTAGTACTGTGCAGAGTCCATACATACAGAATAAGAACAGATACTGAGAATTACACCCGACATACAGGACAAGAGAAGTAGTACTGTGCAGAGTCCATACATACAGAATAAGAACAGATACTGAGAATTACACCCGACATACAGGACAAGAGAAGTAGTACTGTGCAGAGTCCATACATACAGAATAAGAACAGATACTGAGAATTACACCCGACATACAGGACAAGAGAAGTAGTACTGTGCAGAGTCCATACATACAGAATAAGGACAGATACCGAGAATTACACCCGACATACAGGACAAGAGAAGTAGTACTGTGCAGAGTCCATACATACAGAATAAGGACAGATACCGAGAATTACACCCGGCATACAGGACAAGAGAAGTAGTACTGTGCAGAGTCCATACATACAGAATAAGGACAGATACTGAGAATTACACCCGACATACAGGACAAGAGAAGTAGTACTGTGCAGAGTCCATACATACAGAATAAGAACAGATACTGAGAATTACACCCGGCATACAGGACAAGAGAAGTAGTACTGTGCAGAGTCCATACATACAGAATAAGAACAGATACCGAGAATTACACCCGGCATACAGGACAAGAGAAGTAGTACTGTGCAGAGTCCATACATACAGAATAAGGACAGATACTGAGAATTACACCCGGCATACAGGACAAGAGAAGTAGTACTGTGCAGAGTCCATACATACAGAATAGGAACAGATACCGAGAATTACACCCGACATACAGGACAGGAGAAGTAGTACTGTGCAGAGTCCATACATACAGAATAAGGACAGATACTGAGAATTACACCCGACATACAGGACAAGAGAAGTAGTACTGTGCAGAGTCCATACATACAGAATAAGAACAGATACTGAGAATTACACCCGACATACAGGACAAGAGAAGTAGTACTGTGCAGAGTCCATACATACAGAATAAGGACAGATACTGAGAATTACACCCGACATACAGGACAAGAGAAGTAGTACTGTGCAGAGTCCATACATACAGAATAAGAACAGATACTGAGAATTACACCCGGCATACAGGACAAGAGAAGTAGTACTGTGCAGAGTCCATACATACAGAATAAGAACAGATACCGAGAATTACACCCGACATACAGGACAAGAGAAGTAGTACTGTGCAGAGTCCATACATACAGAATAAGAACAGATACTGAGAATTACACCCGACATACAGGACAAGAGAAGTAGTACTGTGCAGAGTCCATACATACAGAATAAGGACAGATACTGAGAATTACACCCGACATACAGGACAAGAGAAGTAGTACTGTGCAGAGTCCATACATACAGAATAAGAACAGATACCGAGAATTACACCCGACATACAGGACAAGAGAAGTAGTACTGTGCAGAGTCCATACATACAGAATAAGAACAGATACTGAGAATTACACCCGACAGAGTCCATACATACAGAATAAGAAGAGATACTGAGAATTACACCCGACATACAGGACAAGAGAAGTAGTACTGTGCAGAGTCCATACATACAGAATAAGAACAGATACCGAGAATTACACCCGACATACAGGACAAGAGAAGTAGTACTGTGCAGAGTCCATACATACAGAATAAGAACAGATACTGAGAATTACACCCGACATACAGGACAGGAGAAGTAGTACTGTGCAGAGTCCATACATACAGAATAAGAACAGATACTGAGAATTACACCCGGCATACAGGACAGGAGAAGTAGTACTGTGCAGAGTCCATACATACAGAATAAGAACAGATACCGAGAATTACACCCGACATACAGGACAGGAGAAGTAGTACTGTGCAGAGTCCATACATACAGAATAAGGACAGATACTGAGAATTACACCTGGCATACAGGACAAGAGAAGTAGTACTGTGCAGAGTCCATACATACAGAATAAGGACAGATACCGAGAATTACACCCGGCATACAGGACAAGAGAAGTAGTACTGTGCAGAGTCCATACATACAGAATAAGAACAGATACCGAGAATTACTCCCGACATACAGGACAAGAGAAGTAGTACTGTGCAGAGTCCATACATACAGAATAAGAACAGATACCGAGAATTACACCCGGCATACAGGACAAGAGAAGTAGTACTGTGCAGAGTCCATACATACAGAATAAGAACAGATACTGAGAATTACACCCGACATACAGGACAGGAGAAGTAGTACTGTCCAGAGTCCATACATACAGAATAAGAACAGATACCGAGAATTACACCCGACATACAGGACAGGAGAAGTAGTACTGTGCAGAGTCCATACATACAGAATAAGAACAGATACCGAGAATTACACCCGACATACAGGACAAGAGAAGTAGTACTGTGCAGAGTCCATACATACAGAATAAGGACAGATACTGAGAATTACACCCGGCATACAGGACAAGAGAAGTAGTACTGTGCAGAGTCCATACATACAGAATAAGAAGAGATACCGAGAATTACACCCGGCATACAGGACAGGAGAAGTAGTACTGTGCAGAGTCCATACATACAGAATAAGGACAGATACTGAGAATTACACCCGACATACAGGACAAGAGAAGTAGTACTGTGCAGAGTCCATACATACAGAATAAGAACAGATACTGAGAATTATACCCGACATACAGGACAAGAGAAGTAGTACTGTGCAGAGTCCATACATACAGAATAAGGACAGATACCGAGAATTACACCCGTCATACAGGACAAGAGAAGTAGTACTGTGCAGAGTCCATACATACAGAATAAGGACAGATACTGAGAATTACACCCGGCATACAGGACAAGAGAAGTAGTACTGTGCAGAGTCCATACATACAGAATAAGAACAGATACTGAGAATTACACCCGGCATACAGGACAGGAGAAGTAGTACTGTGCAGAGTCTATACATACAGAATAAGGACAGATACTGAGAATTACACCCGACATACAGGACAAGAGAAGTAGTACTGTGCAGAGTCCATACATACAGAATAAGGACAGATACTGAGAATTACACCCGGCATACAGGACAAGAGAAGTAGTACTGTGCAGAGTCCATACATACAGAATAAGGACAGATACTGAGAATTACACCCGGCATACAGGACAAGAGAAGTAGTACTGTGCAGAGTCCATACATACAGAATAAGAACAGATACCGAGAATTACACCCGGCATACAGGACAGGAGAAGTAGTACTGTGCAGAGTCCATACATACAGAATAAGGACAGATACCGAGAATTACACCCGGCATACAGGACAAGAGAAGTAGTACTGTGCAGAGTCCATACATACAGAATAAGAACAGATACCGAGAATTACACCCGGCATACAGGACAAGAGAAGTAGTATTGTGCAGAGTCCATACATACAGAATAAGAACAGATACCGAGAATTACACCCGACATACAGGACAAGAGAAGTAGTACTGTGCAGAGTCCATACATACAGAATAAGAACAGATACTGAGAATTACACCCGACATACAGGACAAGAGAAGTAGTACTGTGCAGAGTCCATACATACAGAATAAGAACAGATACTGAGAATTACACCCGACATACAGGACAAGAGAAGTAGTACTGTGCAGAGTCCATACATACAGAATAAGAACAGATACTGAGAATTACACCCGACATACAGGACAAGAGAAGTAGTACTGTGCAGAGTCCATACATACAGAATAAGGACAGATACCGAGAATTACACCCGGCATACAGGACAGGAGAAGTAGTACTGTGCAGAGTCCATACATACAGAATAAGAACAGATACCGAGAATTACACCCGACATACAGGACAAGAGAAGTAGTACTGTGCAGAGTCCATACATACAGAATAAGGACAGATACCGAGAATTACACCTGACATACAGGACAGGAGAAGTAGTACTGTGCAGAGTCTATACATACAGAATAAGGACAGATACTGAGAATTACACCCGACATACAGGACAAGAGAAGTAGTACTGTGCAGAGTCCATACATACAGAATAAGGACAGATACTGAGAATTACACCCGACATACAGGACAGGAGAAGTAGTACTGTGCAGAGTCTATACATACAGAATAAGGACAGATACTGAGAATTACACCCGGCATACAGGACAAAAGAAGTAGTACTGTGCAGAGTCCATACATACAGAATAAGGACAGATACCGAGAATTACACCCGGCATACAGGACAAGAGAAGTAGTACTGTGCAGAGTCCATACATACAGAATAAGAACAGATACTGAGAATTATACCCGACATACAGGACAAGAGAAGTAGTACTGTGCAGAGTCCATACATACAGAATAAGGACAGATACCGAGAATTACACCCGTCATACAGGACAAGAGAAGTAGTACTGTGCAGAGTCCATACATACAGAATAAGGACAGATACTGAGAATTACACCCGGCATACAGGACAAGAGAAGTAGTACTGTGCAGAGTCCATACATACAGAATAAGAACAGATACTGAGAATTACACCCGGCATACAGGACAGGAGAAGTAGTACTGTGCAGAGTCCATACATACAGAATAAGGACAGATACTGAGAATTACACCCGACATACAGGACAGGAGAAGTAGTACTGTGCAGAGTCCATACATACAGAATAAGAACAGATACCGAGAATTACACCTGACATACAGGACAAGAGAAGTAGTACTGTGCAGAGTCCATACATACAGAATAAGGACAGATACCGAGAATTACACCCGACATACAGGACAAGAGAAGTGGTACTGTGCAGAGTCCATACATACAGAATAAGAACAGATACTGAGAATTACACCCGGCATACAGGACAAGAGAAGTAGTACTGTGCAGAGTCCATACAGACAGAATAAGAACAGATACTGAGAATTACACCCGGCATACAGGACAAGAGAAGTAGTACTGTGCAGAGTCCATACATACAGAATAAGGACAGATACCGAGAATTACACCCGGCATACAGGACAGGAGAAGTAGTACTGTGCAGAGTCCATACATACAGAATAAGAACAGATACTGAGAATTACACCCGACATACAGGACAAGAGAAGTAGTACTGTGCAGAGTCCATACATACAGAATAAGGACAGATACCGAGAATTACACCCGGAACACAGGACAAGAGAAGTAGTACTGTGCAGAGTCCATACATACAGAATAAGGACAGATACTGAGAATTACACCCGACATACAGGACAAGAGAAGTAGTACTGTGCAGAGTCCATACATACAGAATAAGAACAGATACTGAGAATTACACCCGGCATACAGGACAAGAGAAGTGGTACTGTGCAGAGTCCATACATACAGAATAAGAACAGATACCGAGAATTACACCCGACATACAGGACAGGAGAAGTAGTACTGTGCAGAGTCCATACATACAGAATAAGAACAGATACTGAGAATTACACCCGACATACAGGACAGGAGAAGTAGTACTGTGCAGAGTCCATACATACAGAATAAGGACAGATACTGAGAATTACACCCGACATACAGGACAAGAGAAGTAGTACTGTGCAGAGTCCATACATACAGAATAAGAACAGATACTGAGAATTACACCCGACATACAGGACAAGAGAAGTAGTACTGTGCAGAGTCCATACATACAGAATAAGAACAGATACCGAGAATTACACCCGACATACAGGACAAGAGAAGTAGTACTGTGCAGAGTCCAATCATACAGAATGAGAACAGATACCGAGAATTACACCCGACATACAGGACAAGAGAAGTAGTACTGTGCAGAGTCCATACATACAGAATAAGGATAGATACTGAGAATTACACCCGGCATACAGGACAAGAGAAGTAGTACTGTGCAGAGTCCATACATACAGAATAAGAACAGATACCGAGAATTACACCCGACATACAGGACAGGAGAAGTAGTACTGTGCAGAGTCCATACATACAGAATAAGGACAGATACTGAGAATTACACCCGGCATACAGGACAAGAGAAGTAGTACTGTGCAGAGTCCATACATACAGAATAAGGACAGATACTGAGAATTACACCCGACATACAGGACAAGAGAAGTAGTACTGTGCAGAGTCCATACATACAGAATAAGAACAGATACTGAGAATTACACCCGACATACAGGACAAGAGAAGTAGTACTGTGCAGAGTCCATACATACAGAATAAGAACAGATACCGAGAATTACACCCGACATACAGGACAGGAGAAGTAGTACTGTGCAGAGTCCATACATACAGAATAAGGACAGATACTGAGAATTACACCCGGCATACAGGACAGGAGAAGTAGTACTGTGCAGAGTCCATACATACAGAATAAGGACAGATACTGAGAATTACACCCGACATACAGGACAAGAGAAGTAGTACTGTGCAGAGTCCATACATACAGAATAAGAACAGATACTGAGAATTACACCCGGCATACAGGACAAGAGAAGTAGTACTGTGCAGAGTCCATACATACAGAATAAGAACAGATACCGAGAATTACTCCCGACATACAGGACAAGAGAAGTAGTACTGTGCAGAGTCCATACATACAGAATAAGGACAGATACTGAGAATTACACCCGACATACAGGACAAGAGAAGTAGTACTGTGCAGAGTCCATACAGACAGAATAAGGACAGATACTGAGAATTACACCTGACATACAGGACAAGAGAAGTAGTATTGTGCAGAGTCCATACATACAGAATAAGAACAGATACCGAGAATTACACCCGACATACAGGACAGGAGAAGTAGTATTGTGCAGAGTCCATACATACAGAATAAGAACAGATACTGAGAATTACACCCGACATACAGGACAAGAGAAGTAGTACTGTGCAGAGTCCATACATACAGAATAAGAACAGATACTGAGAATTACACCCGACATACAGGACAAGAGAAGTAGTACTGTGCAGAGTCCATACATACAGAATAAGAACAGATACTGAGAATTACACCCGACATACAGGACAAGAGAAGTAGTACTGTGCAGAGTCCATACATACAGAATAAGAACAGATACTGAGAATTACACCCGACATACAGGACAAGAGAAGTAGTACTGTGCAGAGTCCATACATACAGAATAAGAACAGATACTGAGAATTACACCCGACATACAGGACAAGAGAAGTAGTACTGTGCAGAGTCCATACATACAGAATAAGGACAGATACCGAGAATTACACCCGGCATACAGGACAGGAGAAGTAGTACTGTGCAGAGTCCATACATACAGAATAAGAACAGATACCGAGAATTACACCCGACATACAGGACAAGAGAAGTAGTACTGTGCAGAGTCCATACATACAGAATAAGGACAGATACCGAGAATTACACCCGGCATACAGGACAAGAGAAGTAGTACTGTGCAGAGTCCATACATACAGAATAAGGACAGATACTGAGAATTACACCCGACATACAGGACAAGAGAAGTAGTACTGTGCAGAGTCCATACATACAGAATAAGAACAGATACCGAGAATTACACCCGGCATACAGGACAAGAGAAGTAGTACTGTGCAGAGTCCATACATACAGAATAAGGACAGATACTGAGAATTACACCCGACATACAGGACAAGAGAAGTAGTACTGTGCAGAGTCCATACATACAGAATAAGGACAGATACTGAGAATTACACCCGGCATACAGGACAAGAGAAGTAGTACTGTGCAGAGTCCATACATACAGAATAAGAACAGATACCGAGAATTACACCCGGCATACAGGACAAGAGAAGTAGTACTGTGCAGAGTCCATACATACAGAATAAGGACAGATACTGAGAATTACACCCGGCATACAGGACAAGAGAAGTAGTACTGTGCAGAGTCCATACATACAGAATAGGAACAGATACCGAGAATTACACCCGACATACAGGACAGGAGAAGTAGTACTGTGCAGAGTCCATACATACAGAATAAGGACAGATACTGAGAATTACACCCGGCATACAGGACAAGAGAAGTAGTACTGTGCAGAGTCCATACATACAGAATAAGGACAGATACTGAGAATTACACCCGGCATACAGGACAAGAGAAGTAGTACTGTGCAGAGTCCATACATACAGAATAAGGACAGATACTGAGAATTACACCCGGCATACAGGACAAGAGAAGTAGTACTGTGCAGAGTCCATACATACAGAATAAGAACAGATACCGAGAATTACACCCGACATACAGGACAAGAGAAGTAGTACTGTGCAGAGTCCATACATACAGAATAAGAACAGATACTGAGAATTACACCCGACATACAGGACAAGAGAAGTAGTACTGTGCAGAGTCCATACATACAGAATAAGGACAGATACTGAGAATTACACCCGACATACAGGACAAGAGAAGTAGTACTGTGCAGAGTCCATACATACAGAATAAGGACAGATACTGAGAATTACACCCGACATACAGGACAAGAGAAGTAGTACTGTGCAGAGTCCATACATACAGAATAAGAACAGATACCGAGAATTACACCCGACATACAGGACAAGAGAAGTAGTACTGTGCAGAGTCCATACATACAGAATAAGAACAGATACCGAGAATTACACCCGACATACAGGACAGGAGAAGTAGTACTGTGCAGAGTCCATACATACAGAATAAGGACAGATACCGAGAATTACACCCGACATACAGGACAGGAGAAGTAGTACTGTGCAGAGTCCATACATACAGAATAAGGACAGATACCGAGAATTACACCCGACATACAGGACAAGAGAAGTAGTACTGTGCAGAGTCCATACATAGAGAATAAGGACAGATACTGAGAATTACACCCGGCATACAGGACAAGAGAAGTAGTACTGTGCAGAGTCCATACATACAGAATAGGAACAGATACCGAGAATTACACCCGACATACAGGACAGGAGAAGTAGTACTGTGCAGAGTCCATACATACAGAATAAGGACAGATACCGAGAATTACACCCGACATACAGGACAAGAGAAGTAGTACTGTGCAGAGTCCATACATAGAGAATAAGGACAGATACTGAGAATTACACCCGGCATACAGGACAAGAGAAGTAGTACTGTGCAGAGTCCATACATACAGAATAAGAACAGATACTGAGAATTACACCCGACATACAGGACAAGAGAAGTAGTACTGTGCAGAGTCCATACATACAGAATAAGGACAGATACTGAGAATTACACCCGACATACAGGACAAGAGAAGTAGTACTGTGCAGAGTCCATACATACAGAATAAGAACAGATACTGAGAATTACACCCGACAGAGTCCATACATACAGAATAAGAAGAGATACTGAGAATTACACCCGACATACAGGACAAGAGAAGTAGTACTGTGCAGAGTCCATACATACAGAATAAGAACAGATACCGAGAATTACACCCGACATACAGGACAAGAGAAGTAGTACTGTGCAGAGTCCATACATACAGAATAAGAACAGATACTGAGAATTACACCCGACATACAGGACAGGAGAAGTAGTACTGTGCAGAGTCCATACATACAGAATAAGAACAGATACTGAGAATTACACCCGGCATACAGGACAGGAGAAGTAGTACTGTGCAGAGTCCATACATACAGAATAAGAACAGATACCGAGAATTACACCCGACATACAGGACAGGAGAAGTAGTACTGTGCAGAGTCCATACATACAGAATAAGGACAGATACTGAGAATTACACCTGGCATACAGGACAAGAGAAGTAGTACTGTGCAGAGTCCATACATACAGAATAAGGACAGATACCGAGAATTACACCCGGCATACAGGACAAGAGAAGTAGTACTGTGCAGAGTCCATACATACAGAATAAGAACAGATACCGAGAATTACACCCGGCATACAGGACAGGAGAAGTAGTACTGTGCAGAGTCCATACATACAGAATAAGGACAGATACTGAGAATTACACCCGACATACAGGACAAGAGAAGTAGTACTGTGCAGAGTCCATACATACAGAATAAGAACAGATACCGAGAATTACTCCCGACATACAGGACAAGAGAAGTAGTACTGTGCAGAGTCCATACATACAGAATAAGGACAGATACTGAGAATTACACCCGACATACAGGACAAGAGAAGTAGTACTGTGCAGAGTCCATACAGACAGAATAAGGACAGATACTGAGAATTACACCTGACATACAGGACAAGAGAAGTAGTACTGTGCAGAGTCCATACATACAGAATAAGAACAGATACCGAGAATTACACCCGACATACAGGACAAGAGAAGTAGTACTGTGCAGAGTCCATACATACAGAATAAGAACAGATACTGAGAATTACACCCGACATACAGGACAAGAGAAGTAGTACTGTGCAGAGTCCATACATACAGAATAAGAACAGATACTGAGAATTACACCCGGCATACAGGACAAGAGAAGTAGTACTGTGCAGAGTCCATACATACAGAATAAGGACAGATACTGAGAATTACACCCGACATACAGGACAAGAGAAGTAGTACTGTGCAGAGTCCATACAGACAGAATAAGGACAGATACTGAGAATTACACCTGACATACAGGACAAGAGAAGTAGTATTGTGCAGAGTCCATACATACAGAATAAGAACAGATACCGAGAATTACACCCGACATACAGGACAAGAGAAGTAGTACTGTGCAGAGTCCATACATACAGAATAAGAACAGATACTGAGAATTACACCCGACATACAGGACAAGAGAAGTAGTACTGTGCAGAGTCCATACATACAGAATAAGGACAGATACCGAGAATTACACCCGACATACAGGACAAGAGAAGTAGTACTGTGCAGAGTCCATACATACAGAATAAGGACAGATACCGAGAATTACACCCGGCATACAGGACAAGAGAAGTAGTACTGTGCAGAGTCCATACATACAGAATAAGGACAGATACCGAGAATTACACCCGGCATACAGGACAAGAGAAGTAGTACTGTGCAGAGTCCATACATACAGAATAAGGACAGATACTGAGAATTACACCCGACATACAGGACAAGAGAAGTAGTACTGTGCAGAGTCCATACATACAGAATAAGAACAGATACTGAGAATTACACCCGGCATACAGGACAAGAGAAGTAGTACTGTGCAGAGTCCATACATACAGAATAAGAACAGATACCGAGAATTACACCCGGCATACAGGACAAGAGAAGTAGTACTGTGCAGAGTCCATACATACAGAATAAGGACAGATACTGAGAATTACACCCGGCATACAGGACAAGAGAAGTAGTACTGTGCAGAGTCCATACATACAGAATAGGAACAGATACCGAGAATTACACCCGACATACAGGACAGGAGAAGTAGTACTGTGCAGAGTCCATACATACAGAATAAGGACAGATACTGAGAATTACACCCGGCATACAGGACAAGAGAAGTAGTACTGTGCAGAGTCCATACATACAGAATAAGAACAGATACCGAGAATTACACCCGACATACAGGACAAGAGAAGTAGTACTGTGCAGAGTCCATACATACAGAATAAGAACAGATACTGAGAATTACACCCGACATACAGGACAAGAGAAGTAGTACTGTGCAGAGTCCATACATACAGAATAAGAACAGATACTGAGAATTACACCCGGCATACAGGACAGGAGAAGTAGTACTGTGCAGAGTCCATACATACAGAATAAGAACAGATACCGAGAATTACACCCGACATACAGGACAGGAGAAGTAGTACTGTGCAGAGTCCATACATACAGAATAAGGACAGATACTGAGAATTACACCTGGCATACAGGACAAGAGAAGTAGTACTGTGCAGAGTCCATACATACAGAATAAGGACAGATACCGAGAATTACACCCGGCATACAGGACAAGAGAAGTAGTACTGTGCAGAGTCCATACATACAGAATAAGAACAGATACCGAGAATTACACACGGCATACAGGACAGGAGAAGTAGTACTGTGCAGAGTCCATACATACAGAATAAGGACAGATACTGAGAATTACACCCGACATACAGGACAAGAGAAGTAGTACTGTGCAGAGTCCATACATACAGAATAAGAACAGATACTGAGAATTACACCCGGCATACAGGACAAGAGAAGTAGTACTGTGCAGAGTCCATACATACAGAATAAGAACAGATACCGAGAATTACTCCC
This sequence comes from Rana muscosa, assembly GCA_029206835.1. NCBI lineage: Eukaryota > Metazoa > Chordata > Amphibia > Anura > Ranidae > Rana > Rana muscosa. The sequence continues at coordinate 55,978,330 of CM055126.1, read as the reverse complement.
GACATACAGGACAAGAGAAGTAGTACTGTGCAGAGTCCATACATACAGAATAAGGACAGATACTGAGAATTACACCCGACATACAGGACAAGAGAAGTAGTACTGTGCAGAGTCCATACAGACAGAATAAGGACAGATACTGAGAATTACACCTGACATACAGGACAAGAGAAGTAGTACTGTGCAGAGTCCATACATACAGAATAAGAACAGATACCGAGAATTACACCCGACATACAGGACAAGAGAAGTAGTACTGTGCAGGGTACATACATACAGAATAAGAACAGATACCGAGAATTACACCCGGCATACAGGACAAGAGAAGTAGTACTGTGCAGAGTCCATACATACAGAATAAGGACAGATACCGAGAATTACACCCGGCATACAGGACAGGAGAAGTAGTACTGTGCAGAGTCCATACATACAGAATAAGGACAGATACTGAGAATTACACCCGGCATACAGGACAAGAGAAGTAGTACTGTGCAGAGTCCATACATACAGAATAAGGACAGATACCGAGAATTACACCCGGCATACAGGACAGGAGAAATAGTACTGTGCAGAGTCCATACATACAGAATAAGGACAGATACCGAGAATTACACCCGGCATACAGGACAAGAGAAGTAGTACTGTGCAGAGTCCATACATACAGAATAAGGACAGATACCGAGAATTACACCCGGCATACAGGACAGGAGAAGTAGTACTGTGCAGAGTCCATACATACAGAATAAGGACAGATACCGAGAATTACACCCGGCATACAGGACAGGAGAAGTAGTACTGTGCAGAGTCCATACATACAGAATAAGGACAGATACCGAGAATTACACCCGGCATACAGGACAAGAGAAGTAGTACTGTGCAGAGTCCATACATACAGAATAAGAACAGATACCGAGAATTACACCCGGCATACAGGACAAGAGAAGTAGTACTGTGCAGAGTCCATACATACAGAATAAGAACAGATACCGAGAATTACACCCGACATACAGGACAGGAGAAGTAGTACTGTGCAGAGTCCATACATACAGAATAAGAACAGATACCGAGAATTACACCCGACATACAGGACAAGAGAAGTAGTACTGTGCAGAGTCCATACATACAGAATAAGGACAGATACTGAGAATTACACCCGGCATACAGGACAAGAGAAGTAGTACTGTGCAGAGTCCATACATACAGAATAAGAAGAGATACCGAGAATTACACCCGGCATACAGGACAGGAGAAGTAGTACTGTGCAGAGTCCATACATACAGAATAAGAACAGATACTGAGAATTATACCCGACATACAGGACAAGAGAAGTAGTACTGTGCAGAGTCCATACATACAGAATAAGGACAGATACCGAGAATTACACCCGTCATACAGGACAAGAGAAGTAGTACTGTGCAGAGTCCATACATACAGAATAAGGACAGATACTGAGAATTACACCCGGCATACAGGACAAGAGAAGTAGTACTGTGCAGAGTCCATACATACAGAATAAGAACAGATACTGAGAATTACACCCGGCATACAGGACAGGAGAAGTAGTACTGTGCAGAGTCCATACATACAGAATAAGGACAGATACTGAGAATTACACCCGACATACAGGACAGGAGAAGTAGTACTGTGCAGAGTCCATACATACAGAATAAGAACAGATACCGAGAATTACACCCGGCATACAGGACAAGAGAAGTAGTACTGTGCAGAGTCCATACATACAGAATAAGGACAGATACCGAGAATTACACCCGACATACAGGACAAGAGAAGTGGTACTGTGCAGAGTCCATACATACAGAATAAGAACAGATACTGAGAATTACACCCGGCATACAGGACAAGAGAAGTAGTACTGTGCAGAGTCCATACATACAGAATAAGAACAGATACTGAGAATTACACCCGGCATACAGGACAAGAGAAGTAGTACTGTGCAGAGTCCATACATACAGAATAAGAACAGATACTGAGAATTACACCCGGCATACAGGACAAGAGAAGTAGTACTGTGCAGAGTCCATACATACAGAATAAGGACAGATACCGAGAATTACACCCGACATACAGGACAGGAGAAGTAGTACTGTGCAGAGTCCATACATACAGAATAAGGACAGATACCGAGATCTACACCCGGCATACAGGACAGGAGAAGTAGTACTGTGCAGAGTCCATACATACAGAATAAGAACAGATACTGAGAATTACACCCGACATACAGGACAGGAGAAGTAGTACTGTGCAGAGTCCATACATACAGAATGAGGAGAGATACTGAGAATTACACCCGGCATACAGGACAAGAGAAGTAGTACTGTGCAGAGTCCATACATACAGAATAAGAACAGATACTGAGAATTACACCCGACATACAGGACAAGAGAAGTAGTACTGTGCAGAGTCCATACATACAGAATAAGAACAGATACTGAGAATTACACCCGGCATACAGGACAAGAGAAGTGGTACTGTGCAGAGTCCATACATACAGAATAAGAACAGATACCGAGAATTACACCCGGCATACAGGACAAGAGAAGTGGTACTGTGCAGAGTCCATACATACAGAATAAGGACAGATACCGAGAATTACACCCGGAACACAGGACAAGAGAAGTAGTACTGTGCAGAGTCCATACATACAGAATAAGGACAGATACCGAGATCTACACCCGGCATACAGGACAGGAGAAGTAGTACTGTGCAGAGTCCATACATACAGAATAAGAACAGATACTGAGAATTACACCCGACATACAGGACAGGAGAAGTAGTACTGTGCAGAGTCCATACATACAGAATAAGAACAGATACTGAGAATTACACCCGGCATACAGGACAAGAGAAGTAGTACTGTGCAGAGTCCATACATACAGAATAAGAACAGATACTGAGAATTACACCCGACATACAGGACAAGAGAAGTAGTACTGTGCAGAGTCCATACATACAGAATAAGGACAGATACCGAGAATTACACCCGGCATACAGGACAAGAGAAGTAGTACTGTGCAGAGTCCATACATACAGAATAAGGACAGATACCGAGAATTACACCCGGAACACAGGACAAGAGAAGTAGTACTGTGCAGAGTCCATACATACAGAATAAGGACAGATACCGAGAATTACACCCGGCATACAGGACAAGAGAAGTAGTACTGTGCAGAGTCCATACATACAGAATAAGAACAGATACCGAGAATTACACCCGACATACAGGACAAGAGAAGTAGTACTGTGCAGAGTCCATACATACAGAATAAGGACAGATACCGAGAATTACACCCGGCATACAGGACAGGAGAAGTAGTACTGTGCAGAGTCCATACATACAGAATGAAGAGAGATACCGAGAATTACACCCGGCATACAGGACAAGAGAAGTAGTACTGTGCAGAGTCCATACATACAGAATAAGAACAGATACTGAGAATTACACCCGACATACAGGACAAGAGAAGTAGTACTGTGCAGAGTCCATACATACAGAATAAGGACAGATACTGAGAATTACACCCGACATACAGGACAAGAGAAGTAGTACTGTGCAGAGTCCATACAGACAGAATAAGGACAGATACTGAGAATTACACCTGACATACAGGACAAGAGAAGTAGTACTGTGCAGAGTCCATACATACAGAATAAGAACAGATACCGAGAATTACACCCGACATACAGGACAAGAGAAGTAGTACTGTGCAGAGTCCATACATACAGAATAAGAACAGATACTGAGAATTACACCCGACATACAGGACAAGAGAAGTAGTACTGTGCAGAGTCCATACATACAGAATAAGAACAGATACTGAGAATTACACCCGGCATACAGGACAAGAGAAGTAGTACTGTGCAGAGTCCATACATACAGAATAAGGACAGATACTGAGAATTACACCCGACATACAGGACAAGAGAAGTAGTACTGTGCAGAGTCCATACAGACAGAATAAGGACAGATACTGAGAATTACACCTGACATACAGGACAAGAGAAGTAGTATTGTGCAGAGTCCATACATACAGAATAAGAACAGATACCGAGAATTACACCCGACATACAGGACAAGAGAAGTAGTACTGTGCAGAGTCCATACATACAGAATAAGAACAGATACTGAGAATTACACCCGACATACAGGACAAGAGAAGTAGTACTGTGCAGAGTCCATACATACAGAATAAGGACAGATACCGAGAATTACACCCGACATACAGGACAAGAGAAGTAGTACTGTGCAGAGTCCATACATACAGAATAAGGACAGATACCGAGAATTACACCCGGCATACAGGACAAGAGAAGTAGTACTGTGCAGAGTCCATACATACAGAATAAGGACAGATACCGAGAATTACACCCGGCATACAGGACAAGAGAAGTAGTACTGTGCAGAGTCCATACATACAGAATAAGGACAGATACTGAGAATTACACCCGACATACAGGACAAGAGAAGTAGTACTGTGCAGAGTCCATACATACAGAATAAGAACAGATACTGAGAATTACACCCGGCATACAGGACAAGAGAAGTAGTACTGTGCAGAGTCCATACATACAGAATAAGAACAGATACCGAGAATTACACCCGGCATACAGGACAAGAGAAGTAGTACTGTGCAGAGTCCATACATACAGAATAAGGACAGATACTGAGAATTACACCCGGCATACAGGACAAGAGAAGTAGTACTGTGCAGAGTCCATACATACAGAATAGGAACAGATACCGAGAATTACACCCGACATACAGGACAGGAGAAGTAGTACTGTGCAGAGTCCATACATACAGAATAAGGACAGATACTGAGAATTACACCCGGCATACAGGACAAGAGAAGTAGTACTGTGCAGAGTCCATACATACAGAATAAGAACAGATACCGAGAATTACACCCGACATACAGGACAAGAGAAGTAGTACTGTGCAGAGTCCATACATACAGAATAAGAACAGATACTGAGAATTACACCCGACATACAGGACAAGAGAAGTAGTACTGTGCAGAGTCCATACATACAGAATAAGAACAGATACTGAGAATTACACCCGGCATACAGGACAGGAGAAGTAGTACTGTGCAGAGTCCATACATACAGAATAAGAACAGATACCGAGAATTACACCCGACATACAGGACAGGAGAAGTAGTACTGTGCAGAGTCCATACATACAGAATAAGGACAGATACTGAGAATTACACCTGGCATACAGGACAAGAGAAGTAGTACTGTGCAGAGTCCATACATACAGAATAAGGACAGATACCGAGAATTACACCCGGCATACAGGACAAGAGAAGTAGTACTGTGCAGAGTCCATACATACAGAATAAGAACAGATACCGAGAATTACACACGGCATACAGGACAGGAGAAGTAGTACTGTGCAGAGTCCATACATACAGAATAAGGACAGATACTGAGAATTACACCCGACATACAGGACAAGAGAAGTAGTACTGTGCAGAGTCCATACATACAGAATAAGAACAGATACTGAGAATTACACCCGGCATACAGGACAAGAGAAGTAGTACTGTGCAGAGTCCATACATACAGAATAAGAACAGATACCGAGAATTACTCCCGACATACAGGACAAGAGAAGTAGTACTGTGCAGAGTCCATACATACAGAATAAGGACAGATACTGAGAATTACACCCGACATACAGGACAAGAGAAGTAGTACTGTGCAGAGTCCATACAGACAGAATAAGGACAGATACTGAGAATTACACCTGACATACAGGACAAGAGAAGTAGTACTGTGCAGAGTCCATACATACAGAATAAGAACAGATACCGAGAATTACACCCGACATACAGGACAAGAGAAGTAGTACTGTGCAGAGTCCATACATACAGAATAAGGACAGATACCGAGAATTACACCCGGCATACAGGACAGGAGAAGTAGTACTGTGCAGAGTCCATACATACAGAATAAGGACAGATACTGAGAATTACACCCGGCATACAGGACAAGAGAAGTAGTACTGTGCAGAGTCCATACATACAGAATAAGGACAGATACCGAGAATTACACCCGGCATACAGGACAGGAGAAATAGTACTGTGCAGAGTCCATACATACAGAATAAGGACAGATACCGAGAATTACACCCGGCATACAGGACAAGAGAAGTAGTACTGTGCAGAGTCCATACATACAGAATAAGGACAGATACCGAGAATTACACCCGGCATACAGGACAGGAGAAGTAGTACTGTGCAGAGTCCATACATACAGAATAAGGACAGATACCGAGAATTACACCCGGCATACAGGACAGGAGAAGTAGTACTGTGCAGAGTCCATACATACAGAATAAGGACAGATACCGAGAATTACACCCGGCATACAGGACAAGAGAAGTAGTACTGTGCAGAGTCCATACATACAGAATAAGAACAGATACCGAGAATTACACCCGGCATACAGGACAAGAGAAGTAGTACTGTGCAGAGTCCATACATACAGAATAAGAACAGATACCGAGAATTACACCCGACATACAGGACAGGAGAAGTAGTACTGTGCAGAGTCCATACATACAGAATAAGAACAGATACCGAGAATTACACCCGACATACAGGACAAGAGAAGTAGTACTGTGCAGAGTCCATACATACAGAATAAGGACAGATACTGAGAATTACACCCGGCATACAGGACAAGAGAAGTAGTACTGTGCAGAGTCCATACATACAGAATAAGAAGAGATACCGAGAATTACACCCGGCATACAGGACAGGAGAAGTAGTACTGTGCAGAGTCCATACATACAGAATAAGAACAGATACTGAGAATTATACCCGACATACAGGACAAGAGAAGTAGTACTGTGCAGAGTCCATACATACAGAATAAGGACAGATACCGAGAATTACACCCGTCATACAGGACAAGAGAAGTAGTACTGTGCAGAGTCCATACATACAGAATAAGGACAGATACTGAGAATTACACCCGGCATACAGGACAAGAGAAGTAGTACTGTGCAGAGTCCATACATACAGAATAAGAACAGATACTGAGAATTACACCCGGCATACAGGACAGGAGAAGTAGTACTGTGCAGAGTCCATACATACAGAATAAGGACAGATACTGAGAATTACACCCGACATACAGGACAGGAGAAGTAGTACTGTGCAGAGTCCATACATACAGAATAAGAACAGATACCGAGAATTACACCCGGCATACAGGACAAGAGAAGTAGTACTGTGCAGAGTCCATACATACAGAATAAGGACAGATACCGAGAATTACACCCGACATACAGGACAAGAGAAGTGGTACTGTGCAGAGTCCATACATACAGAATAAGAACAGATACTGAGAATTACACCCGGCATACAGGACAAGAGAAGTAGTACTGTGCAGAGTCCATACATACAGAATAAGAACAGATACTGAGAATTACACCCGGCATACAGGACAAGAGAAGTAGTACTGTGCAGAGTCCATACATACAGAATAAGAACAGATACTGAGAATTACACCCGGCATACAGGACAAGAGAAGTAGTACTGTGCAGAGTCCATACATACAGAATAAGGACAGATACCGAGAATTACACCCGACATACAGGACAGGAGAAGTAGTACTGTGCAGAGTCCATACATACAGAATAAGGACAGATACCGAGATCTACACCCGGCATACAGGACAGGAGAAGTAGTACTGTGCAGAGTCCATACATACAGAATAAGAACAGATACTGAGAATTACACCCGACATACAGGACAGGAGAAGTAGTACTGTGCAGAGTCCATACATACAGAATGAGGAGAGATACTGAGAATTACACCCGGCATACAGGACAAGAGAAGTAGTACTGTGCAGAGTCCATACATACAGAATAAGAACAGATACTGAGAATTACACCCGACATACAGGACAAGAGAAGTAGTACTGTGCAGAGTCCATACATACAGAATAAGAACAGATACTGAGAATTACACCCGGCATACAGGACAAGAGAAGTGGTACTGTGCAGAGTCCATACATACAGAATAAGAACAGATACCGAGAATTACACCCGGCATACAGGACAAGAGAAGTGGTACTGTGCAGAGTCCATACATACAGAATAAGGACAGATACCGAGAATTACACCCGGAACACAGGACAAGAGAAGTAGTACTGTGCAGAGTCCATACATACAGAATAAGGACAGATACCGAGATCTACACCCGGCATACAGGACAGGAGAAGTAGTACTGTGCAGAGTCCATACATACAGAATAAGAACAGATACTGAGAATTACACCCGACATACAGGACAGGAGAAGTAGTACTGTGCAGAGTCCATACATACAGAATAAGAACAGATACTGAGAATTACACCCGGCATACAGGACAAGAGAAGTAGTACTGTGCAGAGTCCATACATACAGAATAAGAACAGATACTGAGAATTACACCCGACATACAGGACAAGAGAAGTAGTACTGTGCAGAGTCCATACATACAGAATAAGGACAGATACCGAGAATTACACCCGGCATACAGGACAAGAGAAGTAGTACTGTGCAGAGTCCATACATACAGAATAAGGACAGATACCGAGAATTACACCCGGAACACAGGACAAGAGAAGTAGTACTGTGCAGAGTCCATACATACAGAATAAGGACAGATACCGAGAATTACACCCGGCATACAGGACAAGAGAAGTAGTACTGTGCAGAGTCCATACATACAGAATAAGGACAGATACCGAGAATTACACCCGGAACACAGGACAAGAGAAGTAGTACTGTGCAGAGTCCATACATACAGAATAAGGACAGATACCGAGAATTACACCCGGCATACAGGACAAGAGAAGTAGTACTGTGCAGAGTCCATACATACAGAATAAGGACAGATACCGAGAATTACACCCGGCATACAGGACAGGAGAAGTAGTACTGTGCAGAGTCCATACATACAGAATGAAGAGAGATACCGAGAATTACACCCGACATACAGGACAAGAGAAGTAGTACTGTACAGAGTCCATACATACAGAATAAGGACAGATACTGAGAATTACACCCGGCATACAGGACAAGAGAAGTAGTACTGTGCAGAGTCCATACATACAGAATAAGGACAGATACTGAGAATTACACCCGACATACAGGACAAGAGAAGTAGTACTGTGCAGAGTCCATACAGACAGAATAAGGACAGATACTGAGAATTACACCTGACATACAGGACAAGAGAAGTAGTACTGTGCAGAGTCCATACATACAGAATAAGAACAGATACTGAGAATTACACCCGTCATACAGGACAAGAGAAGTAGTATTGTGCAGAGTCCATACATACAGAATAAGAACAGATACCGAGAATTACACCCGACATACAGGACAAGAGAAGTAGTACTGTGCAGAGTCCATACATACAGAATAGGAACAGATACCGAGAATTACACCCGACATACAGGACAGGAGAAGTAGTACTGTGCAGAGTCCATACATACAGAATAAGGACAGATACTGAGAATTACACCCGGCATACAGGACAAGAGAAGTAGTACTGTGCAGAGTCCATACATACAGAATAAGAACAGATACCGAGAATTACACCCGACATACAGGACAAGAGAAGTAGTACTGTGCAGAGTCCATACATACAGAATAAGAACAGATACTGAGAATTACACCCGACATACAGGACAAGAGAAGTAGTACTGTGCAGAGTCCATACATACAGAATAAGGACAGATACTGAGAATTACACCCGACATACAGGACAAGAGAAGTAGTACTGTGCAGAGTCCATACATACAGAATAAGGACAGATACTGAGAATTACACCCGACATACAGGACAAGAGAAGTAGTACTGTGCAGAGTCCATACATACAGAATAAGAACAGATACCGAGAATTACTCCCGACATACAGGACAAGAGAAGTAGTACTGTGCAGAGTCCATACATACAGAATAAGGACAGATACTGAGAATTACACCCGACATACAGGACAAGAGAAGTAGTACTGTGCAGAGTCCATACAGACAGAATAAGGACAGATACTGAGAATTACACCCGACATACAGGACAAGAGAAGTAGTACTGTGCAGAGTCCATACATACAGAATAAGAACAGATACCGAGAATTACACCCGACATACAGGACAAGAGAAGTAGTACTGTGCAGAGTCCATACATACAGAATAAGAACAGATACCGAGAATTACTCCCGACATACAGGACAAGAGAAGTAGTACTGTGCAGAGTCCATACATACAGAATAAGGACAGATACTGAGAATTACACCCGACATACAGGACAAGAGAAGTAGTACTGTGCAGAGTCCATACAGACAGAATAAGGACAGATACTGAGAATTACACCCGACATACAGGACAAGAGAAGTAGTACTGTGCAGAGTCCATACATACAGAATAAGAACAGATACCGAGAATTACACCCGACATACAGGACAAGAGAAGTAGTACTGTGCAGAGTCCATACATACAGAATAAGAACAGATACTGAGAATTACACCCGACATACAGGACAAGAGAAGTAGTACTGTGCAGAGTCCATACATACAGAATAAGAACAGATACTGAGAATTACACCCGACATACAGGACAAGAGAAGTAGTACTGTGCAGAGTCCATACATACAGAATAAGGACAGATACAGAGAATTACACCCGGCATACAGGACAGGAGAAGTAGTACTGTGCAGAGTCCATACATACAGAATAAGAACAGATACCGAGAATTACACCCGACATACAGGACAAGAGAAGTAGTACTGTGCAGAGTCCATACATACAGAATAAGGACAGATACCGAGAATTACACCCGGCATACAGGACAAGAGAAGTAGTACTGTGCAGAGTCCATACATACAGAATAAGGACAGATACTGAGAATTACACCCGGGATACAGGACAGGAGAAGTAGTACTGTGCAGAGTCCATACATACAGAATAAGAACAGATACTGAGAATTACACCCGACATACAGGACAGGAGAAGTAGTACTGTGCAGAGTCCATACATACAGAATAAGGACAGATACTGAGAATTACACCCGACATACAGGACAAGAGAAGTAGTACTGTGCAGAGTCCATACATACAGAATAAGGACAGATACTGAGAATTACACCCGGCATACAGGACAAGAGAAGTAGTACTGTGCAGAGTCCATACATACAGAATAAGGACAGATACTGAGAATTACACCCGGCATACAGGACAAGAGAAGTAGTACTGTGCAGAGTCCATACATACAGAATAAGAACAGATACTGAGAATTACACCCGGCATACAGGACAGGAGAAGTAGTACTGTGCAGAGTCCATACATACAGAATAAGGACAGATACTGAGAATTACACCCGACAGAGTCCATACATACAGAATAAGAAGAGATACTGAGAATTACACCCGACATACAGGACAAGAGAAGTAGTACTGTGCAGAGTCCATACATACAGAATAAGAACAGATACCGAGAATTACACCCGACATACAGGACAAGAGAAGTAGTACTGTGCAGAGTCCATACATACAGAATAAGAACAGATACTGAGAATTACACCCGACATACAGGACAGGAGAAGTAGTACTGTGCAGAGTCCATACATACAGAATAAGAACAGATACTGAGAATTACACCCGGCATACAGGACAGGAGAAGTAGTACTGTGCAGAGTCCATACATACAGAATAAGAACAGATACCGAGAATTACACCCGACATACAGGACAGGAGAAGTAGTACTGTGCAGAGTCCATACATACAGAATAAGGACAGATACTGAGAATTACACCTGGCATACAGGACAAGAGAAGTAGTACTGTGCAGAGTCCATACATACAGAATAAGGACAGATACCGAGAATTACACCCGGCATACAGGACAAGAGAAGTAGTACTGTGCAGAGTCCATACATACAGAATAAGAACAGATACCGAGAATTACACCCGGCATACAGGACAGGAGAAGTAGTACTGTGCAGAGTCCATACATACAGAATAAGGACAGATACCGAGAATTACACCCGGCATACAGGACAAGAGAAGTAGTACTGTGCAGAGTCCATACATACAGAATAAGAACAGATACTGAGAATTACACCCGGCATACAGGACAGGAGAAGTAGTACTGTGCAGAGTCCATACATACAGAATAAGAACAGATACCGAGAATTACACCCGGCATACAGGACAAGAGAAGTAGTACTGTGCAGAGTCCATACATACAGAATAAGGACAGATACCGAGAATTACACCCGGCATACAGGACAAGAGAAGTAGTACTGTGCAGAGTCCATACATACAGAATAAGGACAGATACTGAGAATTACACCCGACATACAGGACAAGAGAAGTAGTACTGTGCAGAGTCCATACATACAGAATAAGAACAGATACTGAGAATTACACCCGGCATACAGGACAAGAGAAGTAGTACTGTGCAGAGTCCATACATACAGAATAAGGACAGATACTGAGAATTACACCTGACATACAGGACAAGAGAAGTAGTACTGTGCAGAGTCCATACATACAGAATAAGGACAGATACTGAGAATTACACCCGGCATACAGGACAAGAGAAGTAGTACTGTGCAGAGTCCATACATACAGAATAAGAACAGATACTGAGAATTACACCCGGCATACAGGACAGGAGAAGTAGTACTGTGCAGAGTCCATACATACAGAATAAGAACAGATACCGAGAATTACACCCGACATACAGGACAAGAGAAGTAGTACTGTGCAGAGTCCATACATACAGAATAAGGACAGATACCGAGAATTACACCCGGCATACAGGACAAGAGAAGTAGTACTGTGCAGAGTCCATACATACAGAATAAGGACAGATACTGAGAATTACACCCGACATACAGGACAAGAGAAGTAGTACTGTGCAGAGTCCATACATACAGAATAAGAACAGATACTGAGAATTACACCCGGCATACAGGACAAGAGAAGTAGTACTGTGCAGAGTCCATACATACAGAATAAGGACAGATACTGAGAATTACACCTGACATACAGGACAAGAGAAGTAGTACTGTGCAGAGTCCATACATACAGAATAAGGACAGATACTGAGAATTACACCCGGCATACAGGACAAGAGAAGTAGTACTGTGCAGAGTCCATACATACAGAATAAGAACAGATACTGAGAATTACACCCGGCATACAGGACAGGAGAAGTAGTACTGTGCAGAGTCCATACATACAGAATAAGGACAGATACTGAGAATTACACCCGACATACAGGACAGGAGAAGTAGTACTGTGCAGAGTCCATACATACAGAATAAGAACAGATACTGAGAATTACACCCGACATACAGGACAGGAGAAGTAGTACTGTGCAGAGTCCATACATACAGAATAAGAACAGATACCGAGAATTACACCTGACATACAGGACAAGAGAAGTAGTACTGTGCAGAGTCCATACATACAGAATAAGGACAGATACCGAGAATTACACCCGACATACAGGACAAGAGAAGTGGTACTGTGCAGAGTCCATACATACAGAATAAGAACAGATACTGAGAATTACACCCGGCATACAGGACAAGAGAAGTAGTACTGTGCAGAGTCCATACATACAGAATAAGAACAGATACTGAGAATTACACCCGGCATACAGGACAAGAGAAGTAGTACTGTGCAGAGTCCATACATACAGAATAAGGACAGATACCGAGAATTACACCCGACATACAGGACAGGAGAAGTAGTACTGTGCAGAGTCCATACATACAGAATAAGGACAGATACCGAGATCTACACCCGGCATACAGGACAGGAGAAGTAGTACTGTGCAGAGTCCATACATACAGAATAAGAACAGATACTGAGAATTACACCCGACATACAGGACAGGAGAAGTAGTACTGTGCAGAGTCCATACATACAGAATGAGGAGAGATACTGAGAATTACACCCGGCATACAGGACAAGAGAAGTAGTACTGTGCAGAGTCCATACATACAGAATAAGAACAGATACTGAGAATTACACCCGACATACAGGACAAGAGAAGTAGTACTGTGCAGAGTCCATACATACAGAATAAGAACAGATACTGAGAATTACACCCGGCATACAGGACAAGAGAAGTGGTACTGTGCAGAGTCCATACATACAGAATAAGAACAGATACCGAGAATTACACCCGACATACAGGACAGGAGAAGTAGTACTGTGCAGAGTCCATACATACAGAATAAGGACAGATACTGAGAATTACACCCGACATACAGGACAAGAGAAGTAGTACTGTGCAGAGTCCATACATACAGAATAAGGACAGATACCGAGAATTAGTCAGGGTTCTCCCAGTCTCATTAAGCTCCATCACTCCTCCTTTATCCCTTCTATACAATCAGTTGCATTAAGAGATACATCATAAAAACACAGCTAAGCTCGGCATTCAGTTACGGCCATCAGATGAGTAAGTTTCTTATGATGCCATTGATAATTAGAAGTGGATTTATAGAATTACATGCGCACACACAATGCGCTCTCCTCCAAGAATCCTCTTTGTAAAGAGATGATTTGCTACATGGGGAATTAAGACGGCCATGATCTTGTTGGAGCAATCAAATCTTTCAGCAGATGCTCCTCGGCGTAATCCCAAGGCCTGTTCTTACCTGCCTGTGGAGCGCCTGTTGACGGAGCATGCTCAGAACCACAGACATGACAATCAGCTGAGAGCTTCTCATATCTAAGAGGCATTGCCCTCAGAGTGATGGGGATTTTAGTTCTAGGTGGAGAGGAGTCGGTGTCTGGCTTCTTCTAGGTCTTGGATTCTCCAAGCTTCAACTCCTGACTCTGTTCCTGCTCACCCGAGGAGTTAGTTCTAGGGGTTCCCACCCACTTATTTTTTATTATTATTTTTTTTTGTGTGTTCCAGCTCTTCCTGTTACATTTTCCATAATGTAGAATAAAAAAAAAGTGCACATCACATCCAAATATTTATGGGACAGTGGTATTTCCGATCATGAGCCAGAATGAGTCTGTACTGTTGGACATACATGTTGCAATATTATATTTAAAAACATCTGACAAGTGATCAGTTATAGCTTTGACTGCTTCACAGATCCCTCACTTTAAAAAGGATTGCTTGATAGGAGGGAAAACAAAAAAAAAAAAAAACAAAAAAAAAAGGGAAGGGGATTTATTTATATTTTCTGCTGGAATTGGTTATTTTTTAAAAACGTTTTAAATGTTAATTATTCATTATTTTTTAAACTTGTATAAATGTATTATTCATTTATAATAATAAAAAAATAAAAATAAACTTATAAATAAAATATTTAAACTTTTTTTTATTATTATTCAATATAATTTTTTAAAACTTTTTTTTTTTTAAGATTGTTATAATGTCCTAATACTACAGGTACTTTTTAGCAAAAGAAAAGAGAAAAAAAGAAGAGAAAAAAAATAAAATAAAAAAAAAAAAAAAAGGAGAGAAAGAGAAAAAAAAAAAAAAAAAAAAAAAATTGGATTGTTATATTGATCAATATATATTGACCTATCCTTACAATAGAGATTATGTGCTTCAAAAAAAAAAACAAAAAAAAAAAACACATTTAAAATGACTGAAGACACACAAAATAATTAATATGTAATAAAGCGGAGGTCTTATATTTGACAATAAATGAAGTAAAACCCAAAAAGGAAATGGAGTACATAAATATATCAGATGGAAGCAATTTTTTTTATAAATTTTATTATAAATTCAATATAAAACTAAAAAAATAAAAAAGGGGTTTTAATGCAACCTTGTGCATGTGACAAATTTATGGGGGTATTTTTCCCAGTGTCCTCTTTTCATGCAGCCCTGATGAAGAATGTGCATTACCTTTGGCATGTGTAGGTTTTAGAAGACCTTTCTACATATAAAAGCGTAAAATCTGATCATTAATGTTTTACCAGATTATTATGAGCACTTATACTGTATGTATGTAAGTTCACAACTCACCCCGAGAATAAAAGGGGGCAGAGCTGGACGTGGATTTTGATTGGCTAGAGCATCCATTTCCAACAAGGGTTCCTCCTGAGGTTGCTAGGTTTTCAAGTAAAAATTCCACTATGGTGCCACATTCATAATGTTGCTAGGGGCTCTGTAGCCGATTGACTTCCCATTTTTTAGGGTTCCTGCATGGTTTTGGTGTCATTGACACTTGGAAGAGCCAGTGATCTTTTAAGCTGTCTGGAAGGTGGCATTCATACCATCACTGTGGGAGGAAAGATTCTTCCCACTGACCATCTGATGGTGCCTGCATAATTCTTGGACCAATGCCACTTGGAAGAGCCAGCGGTACGACACCTGATCTTTAATGTCCTTTTTTGATGTCTCTAATGCCGCTTACACGCGACCGTTTTTAAATGTCATTGAATAAAACAGCATTTTTCTCGACGCGATTCTTCTCAAGCCTGCCTTGCCTACACACCATCGTGGAAAAAAAATGTGCGAGTAAAGCGCAGTGACGTACGACGGCACTATAAAGGGAAGTTCCATTTGGATGGCGCCACCCTTCATGTTAGTAAAGTTTGTTGAGACGATTCGCGCTTTTCAGCCTCGTGCTTTTCAGTCCGTTACAGCGTGACGAATGTGCCATCTCCATTACGAACGCTAGTTTTACCAGAATGAGCGCTCCCGTCTCATACTCAAATCTGAGCATGCGCATTTTTTTTCACGTCGTTAAAGCCCACACACGGCCGTTTTTCATGACGAGAAAAAACGACTATGTGAAAAATTAGGAGCATGTTCCAATTTTTTCATGGCCATTTTTCACGTCGTGAAAAATGCTCTGGAGCCCACACACGATAATTTTTAATGACCATTTTAAATTTTTTTATTTTTCTCGTCATTAAAAAAACGGTCATGTGTACGCGGCATAAGGGTGCCCATTTTGACCACTAACCCCCCACTCCAATGAGTGTTCAGCAAGGTTCCTCTAGATCTGAAAATGATTTCAAGGGTTCCTCTAGATCAGTGGTTCTCAACCTGGGGGGGTGGAATGATGATTTGCCAAGGAGTCACCGAATCCTGGGCTGTTCCTGAAGCCCGCATCACTCTCCCAGCCTTTTTGCAGCCGCCCAGCAGGGCTGTTCCGGGAAACCGCGGCCACCCACTTGGCAGCCCCCCCCCCCAGTTCAGTTCATGGCATGGCTGGGGGGCAATGACTAGAGGTCAGCTGACTGGTGAGGAATGTGAAGTGGGAGGGGCTGGAGGAGACCCCATCTCCTGATTTCGGCATAGGTGTCACTGCTACGAGACACCACAAAGCCGGAGACACAGTGAGTAACACTACCTGTGATTATAGTTGCCATTAAAAGTCCACACTACAGTTCTCAGATCAGCAGATGACCTTTATCAAGAGCACCTAAGTTGGCCGATCAGAACTCCCCCCAGCATTGCCACTCATCCCATTCCCCCCCCCAACCAAAGAGTAAGAAGCAATAAAAATAGAAAATACATGGGAGGGGGAGGAACAAAGAAAAAAGGGAGAGAAAGAATAAGAGAAAGAACAAGAAAGACGGAGACAAGAGAAAAAGTGGTAAATCCTAAAATTTACCTTAAAAAAAATAAATAAAAAAGGTAAAATTATTTTTAATATGGTACGAGTGGAAGGGACTGTGGGTTAGGGCCGCAAATTACTTGTCTTGCCTTGGGTGCCGACAACCTACACTACGAAAATAAATTTTACTTTTATGCCTTGTACACACGATAGGAATTTCCAATAAAAATAAAGTCAGATGGAGTCCGACTGAGTTTTTTCATCGGAAATTCCAACCGTGTGGGCACCATCGGAGAAATTCCGATGAATTCCATCGGAATCTAAATATAGAACCTGTTCTATTTTTGCACGATGGAATTCCGATGGGAGTTTGGTTGGAAAAAAGGTCTGATCGTGTGTACGCGGCATTAGGGGTCCCCACAACTTGGAAAATTTTATCAAGGGGGTCACGGCACTGGAAAGGTTAAGAACCACTGCTCTAGATCCTCTAGGGCAGGGATATGCAATTACCGGACCTCCAGCTGTTGCAGAACTACAAGTCCCATTAGGACTAACAAGACTGACAGCCACAAGCATGACACCCAGAGAGAGGCATGATGGGACTTGTAGTTTTACAACAGCTGGAGGTCCGCTAATTGCATATCCCTGCTCTAGGGTAAAAAATATGGGAAAGACATTCAGGAAGGCCTTTAAAAAATAAATATAAAATCAATTATGTCAGCCATAGGCTAGGTAACATTGGGCAAAGGGTTCGGTAATAGGAAAAGATCTTGCTGTCCACAGAAGCCAATCAGGCAGGTTTCATTTTCAACTCTACACTGCAGGAAAGACAGTTGCAAGTTGATGTTGTTGCCAATGGTTTCCCATACAGGCCACTTTGTGACATCAGAAGTCTTGAAGATAAAACATGTACTTGTAGGTGTGCGTCTTGCTTTCGGTTTCTCATGATTGCACAATAATCTTTTTTCTTTATTATAAAATTACTTCATTGGCCGCTCTAGATCCAGATTGAACGCCATGTGTAGGTTTTCAAGACGATCACACAAGACTCAGAGGACTGGTTGTGTTGCTTTCATCCAGGCACAAAGGGCAATCAGTGGCCAACGACAAAGTCATTTCAACCTGCTGCCCATGGAGACCCTCCAGCTGCCGTCAGCACAGTAAAAACATTTTGGCCAATCCATCATTCTCCTGTCCAACGTCCAAACCTCAGATGAAGCTCCCGAGCTGAAAACCCCCCACCCACCATCTAAAACATCCTCCTTGTGATTCCCGGCCTGCAGTGCGCAAGCCAAGGAAGAGTTTGGCCAACCAACATGAAAAAGAAAAAAAAGGTTCGCACAAAGCCATAACCCCCCCAACCACACAATCGCTGGCACGCTCAGTGGTAAATCCCACAAAGCAAGCTGTATAAACACCCAACAACGTTTACATATTCCAAGCTGTAGGCTGGGTACTCGAGGATTGCCATTTCATTGGCTTAAAAACAGCAGCATTTGGAAGCTGCCCGGAAAGGGTCCCAAATGCCGGAAAAAGAAATAAAAAAAAAAATTCTCAGAAAAACGTGTTTGAATGCCATTTCTACTGGTGACTTAGAGAGATTAACCACTTAAGCCCCGGACCATTTTGCTGGTTAAAGACCAGGCCCCTTTTTGCGATTCGGCACTGCGTCGCTATAACTGACAATTGCGCGGTCGTACGACGTGACTCCCAAACAAAATGGACATCCTTTTTTTTCCCACAAATAGAGCTTTCTTCTGGTGGTATTTGATCACCTCTGCGGTTTTTATTTTTTGCGCTATAAACAAAAAATAGAGCAACAATTAAAAAAAAAAAAAAAAAAAAAAAGCAACATTTACTTTAATATCCCCCCCAAAAAAATAAATATAGAAAACATTTTTTCCCCTCAGTTTAGGCCGATACGTATTCTTCTACATTTTTTTTTTCTTTTCAAAAAATATCGCAATCGGCGTTTGATTTGTTTGCGCAAAAGTTATAGCGTTTACAAAATAGGGCAGTGATGGTGAACCTGGGCACCCCAGATGTTTTGGAACTACATTTCCCATGATGCTCATGCACTCTGCAGTGTAGTTGAGCATCGTGGGAAATGTAGTTCCAAAACATCTGGAGTGCCTGAAATAGGGGATAGTTTTATGGCATTTTTTAAAAAAAAATTTACACTAGTAATGGCGGCGATCAGTGATTTTTTTTCGTGACTGCGACATTATGGCGCACACATCGGACACTTTTGCTATAAAAATGCACTGGTTACTGTGAAAAATGACACTGGCAGTGAAGGGGTTAACCACTAGGGGGCGCTGTAGGGGTTAAGTGTTTCTAACTGAGGGGGGGGGGGGGGGTTGGGTTCTGTGTCACATGACACCGATCTCTGCTCCGGAGTACACGGAGCCGAGATCCGTGTCATTGTCACTAGGCAGAGCCGGGAGATGCTCGTTCACACAAGTATCTAATCCCTGCTCGATACCTCCATGAGACGATCGCGGGGCTCCCCGCGGCGATCGAGTCCACAGGACCCGCGGTCCGATTTACGGGGATGGCGGCAGGGTCGCGCGCGCAACCACACGGACAGGCACTTAAAGGGGACGTACAGGTACGTTGATGTGCCTGTCTGTGCCATTCTGCCGACGTATATCTACAGGAGGTGATCAGCAAGTGGTTAAAAAGAGGTCCCGTCACCAACCACCAAAATTGTATGTAAAAAAACAGAAAAATCCAGTATTGTAGATTACTTGCAGAGTTCTTTTCCATAAAGGAGTTTACTGGCTTGCCATGTGAATTTGAATCAACTCTAGGAAGAGTCAATTCCCTACCACAGCTACCTCCTCCGTGATAGTCTTCTCTTCTGGGAAGGCCTAACTATCTGTGCTGGCCCAGCTTCCTCTGTCCCTCCCTCAATACCGTATATGCTCGAGTATAAGCCGAGTTTCTTAGCACATTTTTTTTGTGCTGAAAAAGCCCCCCTCGGCTTATACTCGAGTCTCCTTGCCTCACTGTGCCCATCTGCAGCCTTATGATCTCCCGGCGCTGTGATATGCAGTCTAGTCGGCGGCCGTCCAGTGTAACAAAGCCCCGCCTTCTCCTCGTCCGTGAGGGACAAACACTGACTTCAGTTTCCCAGCAGTGAGTCAGTGTTCAGCCCATCACGGACGAGGAGAAGGCGGGGCTTTGTTACACTGCACGGCCGCCGACTAGACTGCATAACAAAGCGCCGCCTTCTCCTCGTCCATGATAAAAAAAAAACAAAAAAAAAACACTGGTGGCCAGTGTTCAGCCTATCGCGGACGAGGAGAAGGCGGGGCTTTGTTATGCAGTCTAACAAAGCCCCGCCTTCTCCTCGTCCGCGATAACACTGTAAAAAAAAAAAAAACAACACACACACACACACACACACACACACACACACACACACACACACACCTAAAAATTGCATTTTACACAGAAGAAGTCAAGTCAATCGCTCCTTTCATACAGGAGGAGATATACTGTATGGCTTGCCTATAGTTAGTTTCCTTACTTGTAAGCTGCACGCTACTGAAGAAGACAGCATAAAAGATTTCTTAAAATAATCATTAATTTTTAAATTAAAAATAATTTCAATTAATTAAAATAAAATTCAATATCATTGTGGTTATTGAACTTAATTATTTTGATTTAAATCATTAAAACTCAATAAGAAAAAAATAAATTATATATATATATATATATATATATATATATATATATATATATATATATATATATATATATATATATATATATATATATATATATATATATTATAAATAATAATAATAATTATAATTAAATCTACAAAGATATAACAGCTGGACTCGTTTAAATCCACTATTACTCCTTTCAAACTGAAATCCAGGAATACAAGACGTCTTTCTGCTCGGATACGGATACAAAGGCCTCGAGTTTAACCGACATAGACAGCGATAAGAGCGCGGCGAACGCGTCCTATACATGTAGTGTACATGTCACCGCCCTCTGTACAGCGTCTTCCCCTCAGCTCTGTAATGACAGATGACAGCTCAGTAAGCAGGTAGGGAAAGGAGACGTTGAGACATCACAGATGGCCCCCCCACCCCCTCCTCCCCCCATGGAGAGCGAGTGGCAGGAGCGCGCCCGCCAAATGTTCGCCATTTGGACGGATTGACCCGTTTTAAAATATCTTCATCTGTCCGGCGTTCCCTCCAAATGTCTCTATTTTTTACTGCGGAGTAATTAATTCAGTTTCAAACTGTGCGCAGTTGGCTGCTATGGCCAGGGCGGCCATCAGGGGGGTACATGCAGTACACCTGTAAGGGGCCCGGATGGCCCCCCCTTTTTTTTTTTATGTATTTATTTATTTTTTTGTAAGGGGCCCAGAGGTCCCCAGGGCCCCCGGATGACAACCCCCCCTCTTTTTTTGTTCGTCAGCACCCAAAGCCCCCCTACGCTTCTCAATTCGTGGCGGCAGCACCCCCCCCCGGTTCTCCTCTGCTCCAGGGGGCCCATGCCTGAAGCTGTCTAAGGGGCCCCAAAATTCATGATGGCGGCTATGGCTTAAGAAGCCCTCTATCCACGACTATAGGCGAAAACGGCGGCAAAACAGAATCCTTATAGTTAAAAATTTTGGTGCTTACCGGACCTTAAAATGTGGAAGTCGCTTTAGTTTTCTTTTTAATTTTTTTTCCTTTAATTCCACCCATGTAATATTGGTCTACCCGCCCCCCCCCCCCCCTCTTCCACCCCCGTGCTAAAACGATCCAACATATCATGATCGGCTGCAAATGTGACCCATTGAAGCCAATGGGGAAGCGACCACAAAATGCCCTGTAATCACAAGCAATGTACGCCGTTGTGGCGCGTTTGGCAAAAATGGCGTTCAGAGGGCATCATCTCGGCTGTTCGCCGCCTCTCAATCGCCCCTGAAAAAGTGATCGGAACATAGGATTGCCTTTCAGGAGGAGCAGGGGGGGGGGGGTTTAGACGCATGCCCAAACCTAGAGGAACAAGAAGAAGAGGAAAAGTCCTTGTAATAGCTCCACTTTATTTTTGACCCGGTGATCCTGCCAGTAACAGACTTCCTGTTCTTGGGTGACAACGCTCACTCATTTTCCTGTATCTATGGATAGAACAGGGTTGTCGCCCTAGGGCAGTATTGCAGAACACCCCCCCCATATGTTTTGTAGTCCTGACACACTTACCGTCCTAGGGTGACAACGCTGCTCCTCCAGAGATACAGTGCGGTGGTTGAGCGTTGTCACTTTAGGACAAGAAGTGTGTTACTGGCAGGATCAGCAGGTGAAAGAAAACTAATGCAGCCAATGACTGGTAAGCAGCAAGATGTTCTAATTTTGTCCTTGGGTTTAGATACACTTTAATCTGTTTGGGTTCCACTAAAAGGCGCACGAGACCTCACCGAACATCTCACCCTCCCCAGACCGCGGTAATGTGGAAAGTCTGCCTGTTGACATTGCACGGTTCATGGAGAAAGCGACTATGAGGAAATCTCCCACTGTCTGCTTCTCACAGAGCCGCACGTCACATGGCAGAGGGATGAGGCCTTCAAAAAACACAGAGAGAGGAGGCCAGGAACTGTATGGAAGAGGGGAGATCAGCAGCCGCCTCTGTCGCTGCTCAGACATTGTTTGCGGAGATCATTTATCGAAAAAATTACTCCGAAGTGTCAGCTGCCCTTGCAAAAAATAGACGCGAATCCTCTGCAGACTGAGCCACTTAGACTGAGGACAGGCAGGTAGAGGCCTCGGAGAAGGCCGACCACCAGGGGGATTGGCCCTCTGGCTTTTTGGGGCCCCCCCAACAAGATCCTCTTCCTGGATTGGTGCTTGTGCACCGCAGACATCAAATCTGCCAATAACCAGCACAGAAAAGGAAACAATTGGCTCCTAATCTAAAACACTTTTAAAGGAAGCTAAGCAAATTCAGGAGTGTGTGTTGATTTTCTATTGGTTTTAAAAAGAGGGGCCCAGAAGAATCCCAGCTCGGTGGGCCCCCGCTCAGTGGTAGCCCCAGCTCTCAAGGGCCCCCCCCAACGCAGCGGTAGCCCCAGCTCTGCCGGGCCCCCCAAACGCAGCGGTAGCCCCAGCTCTGCCGGGCCCCCCAAACGCAGCGGTAGCCCCAGCTCTGCCAGGCCCCCCAAACGCAGCGGTAGCCCCAGCTCTGCCGGGCCCCCCAAACGCAGCGGTAGCCCCAGCTCTGCCGGGCCCCCCAAACGCAGCGGTAGCCCCAGCTCTGCCGGGCCCCCCAAACGCAGCGGTAGCCCCAGCTCTGCTGTGCACAACAAAAGGATTGCTATGATTTTCTATGGGGTTGGCTCACACTTGGGCATTTCTCTTCCGTGCTTCTTGGAATATGTACCAGTGGTGGTTTTGGTGCAAAAATGCTCAGGTTTTGCCCCCACAGACTTAAGCCTCGTACACACGACCGAAGAAAGAAACTGTTGGGAGGGCTTTCTTGCCGAGAAAACCGCTCGTGTGTATGGTTTGTTGAGAAAACTGCCGGGAATCTAGACGAGAAAAAGAGAACCTGCTCTCTATTTTCTCATCAGTATTCTCGTTTTTCTCGTCGGCCTGTTTCGTCGGCCTGCTTGTATGCTTTTCCGAGTCTTAAAAAAAATGCGCATGCTCAGAATCAGGTATGAGACGGGAGCGCTCCTTCTAGTAAAACAAGCGTTCGTAATGGAGATAGCACATTCATCACGATGTAACGAACTGAAAGCACGAAGACTGAAAAGCGCGAATCGTCTCTCCCCAAACTTTTACTAACACGTGGTAACACGAGATCAGCAAAAGCAGCCCAAGGGGTGGCACCATTGGAATCGATCTTCCCCTTTATACTGCCGTTGTACGTGACCGCGCTTCACAACAATGAGATTTTTAATTGACAGTGTGTATGCAAGGAAACCTTGGCAAGAATCTCATTGAGAAAAGCAACGTTTTTTTTTACGATGGGATTCTCGGCCGTGTGTACGAGGCTTAAAGGAGCACTAAAGCTTTTTTTTTTTTTGCTTAAAAATAACAAACATGTTATACTTACCTCCACTGTGCAGCTCGTTTTGCACACAGTGGCCCCGATCCTGGTCTTCTGGGGTCCCTCGGCGGCTGTCTTGGCTCCTCCCCGCAAGGACTCCACACTTTAATGCGAGTGAGCTCGCATGGTGTGGAGTGATTGCGGGCGCGCTCCCGTGATACAGCGGCGGCCATAGCCGCCGACTGTATCACTCAGCCCCGCCCCCCGGCGTGCCGCGTCATTGACAGCAGCGCCAGCCAATGGCTGCGCTGCTTTCAATCCATCCAGTGTAGCCAATCGGCGGCCAGGCTGAAAAACGAAGAGGATGACGGGGACGAGCATGGGACTTTCGAGGGGCCAGGTAAGAAAAACGGGGGCTCGGGGGGGGGGGCGGTATTGTCGAATGTTTTTTCACCTTAATGCATAGGATGCATTAAGGTGAAAAAACATGTAACTTTACTACTCCTTTAAGAAGAAAAGAAAAAAAAAAAAAAAGACACATGCAAAAATGCATGTGCTGCTTACAGTTCTCCTTGATGGAGGGGAAGCTGTACTCGAGAACCTGCAATGCAAGGATCTCCCTACTTCAGCCTAATTCTGAGGATCGGCGCTTCCTCCACCTCTCCTGCCGATCATCATGGGGGATCATCACCCAGCCGGTCATCAGGGGACCCAACGCTGACATGAGGAAGAAAAGCCCTGCTACTCTACCAAAATGGCCACCTTCGTATACAAACAGGCATGGTAAGTCAGTAAGGGCTCGTTTACACTTGAGGTGGATCGTATTTCAAAAGGGTATTTGACAGGCCACTGGGGAGGCATTATGTCGCATCCTCACAGCCCTGTAAAGCCTGCACAACCCGCATTGCAACCGTGGTTGATCTGCATGTGGTTGTGCTCAGAGCCCAGTGCAATAGGGGGTAGAATTTGTAGGAAAAAAAAAAAGGTATCCTGATCCCACTAGATTTTAGTTAGGGGTATCAGCGTGCGGACACAGTGCAAGCTCCTACCTTCATGACTAAATCCCCATAGGTGGGGAGAAACGCGTCTGAGGAGTGTGGCCTAGATGGAGCTGGGCTGAGGCTGCCACTACTTGCGTGCCTCACAGGCTTGCACAGTGATCAGGATACCTTTTCTGCCTACAAATGGCATACAGTGCCTTGAAAAAGTATTCATACCCCTTGAAATTTTCCACATTTTGTCATGTTACAACCAAAAACCTAAATGTATTTTATTGGGATTTTATGTGATTGACCAACACAAAGTGTCACATAATTGTGAAGTGGAAGGAAAATGATAAATGGTTTTCAACATTTTTTACAAATAAATGTGAAAAAGTGTGGGGGGCATTTGTATTCAGCCCCCTTTACTCTGATACCCCTAACTAAAATCTAGTGGAACCAATTGCCTTCAGAAATCACCTAATTAGTAAATAGAGTCCACTTGTGTGTAATGTAATCTCAGTATAAATACAGCTGTTCTGTGAAGCCCTCAGAGGTTTGTTAGAGAATCTTAGTGAACAAACAGCATCATGAAGGCCAAGGAACACACCAGACAGGTCAGGGATAAAGTTGTGGAGAAGTATAAAGCAGGGTTAGGTTATAAAAAAAAACATCCCAAGCTTTGAACATCTCACGGAGCTCTGTTCAATCCATCATCGGAAAATGGAAAGAGTATGGCACAACCGCAAACCTACCAAGGCATGGCCGTCCACCTAAACGGGCCGGGCAAGGAGAGCATTCATCAGAGAAGCAGCCAAGAGGCCCATGGTAACTCTGGAGGAGCTGCAGAGATCCACAGCTCAGGGGGGAGAATCTGTCCACAGGACAACTATTAGTCGTGCTTCTCCACAAATCTGCCCTTTATGGAGGAGTGACAAGAAGAAAGACATTGTAAAACAGGACTTATGGCTTTTCTTTCACCAGTTTGCAAGAAGCCATGTGGGGGACACAGCAAACACGTGGAAGAAGGTGCTCTGGTCAGATGAGACCAAATATGAACTTTGTAGCCTAAAAGCAAAATGCTATGTGTGGCGGAAAACTAAAACACTACACATCACCCTGAACACACCATCCCCACCGTGAAACATGGTGATGGCAGCTTCATGTGGTGGGGATGCTTTTCTTCAGCAGGGACAGGGAAGCTGGTCAGAGTTGATGGGAAGATGGATGGAGACAAATACAGGACAATCTTAGAAGAAAACCTGTTAGAGTCTGAAAAAGACTTGAGACACGGGGCGGAGGTTCACCTTCCAGCAGGACGACCCGAAACATACAGCCAGAGCTACAATGGAATGGTTTACATCAAAGCATGTTCATGTGTTAGAATGGCCCAGTCACAGTCCAGACCTAAATCCCATTGATAATCTGTGGCAAGGCTTGAAAATTGCTGTTCAGACGCTCTCCATCCAATCTGACAGAGCTTGAGATATTTTACAAAGAAGAATGGGCAAAAATGTCACTCTAGATGTGCAAAGCTGGTAGAGACACCCCCAAAAAAACTTTCAGCGGTAATTGCAGAGAAAGGAGGTGCTACAAAGTATTGACTCAGGGGGATGCCATACAAATGCACCCCCCCCACACACTATTTGTAAAAACATTTATCATCTTCCTTCCACTTCACAATTATGTGCCACTTTGTGTTGGTTTATCACATAAAATCCCAATAAAATACATTTACGTTTTTGGTTGCAACATGAGAAAATTTTCAGGGGTATAAATACTTTTTCAAGATGCTGTAGAGTCAGGGTTGACTTCACCCACAGACTCACCGGGGACTGTGGCTTTGCATCAACTTTCCAGATCTGCATGCTGGCTCCCGCTAGGTGTCTCAATGGACTAAGGCCAGAGGCAGCCAGGAAAGTGGTATGTTATGGGAGGTGAGCAAGGGCAACCTACATATATGAAGAAGTCTTCCAGGTTCTAGCTTCATTACAATAACATAACCTGACTTTTGTATGCAATTACATAAACCACAAATTTTCTGTAAAAAGTAAAAGCTTATTAAAAAGAGTGCAAGCACAGGCAGCAACGCATTCCGAGTGTCGGGTTCAAAGCATCGGGTCAAATTAAAAAAGTTAGTAGCTCATAAAAAGGCAGAAGTTTAATAAACACGATGGAAATAATAATAATGGGGTTGAATTATTGTCAGTGAAGGATCTCATTTATCCAGGTCATGGTATAGCTCAGCCATTTCCAGTCAAGATTCCGTGGAACCCTAGGCTGTCTCCAGAGGGGTTCCTTAAGCTGTCCACTGACCCCCCATTCTGATGGTGCCGGCATAGGGTCCAACACCACTTGGCAGAGCCAGCGGTATGATTGCAAGGGTATCATTCTGGCCACCTCTGCAAGGTGGCTGGTCGTATGACAAGCCACACCGGTGTGAACTGGAGCTAAAAAAAAAAAAAAAAAAAAAAAAAGTACCCATTGATCTAAACACTTGTGTACCAAGCAAAAAAGGATAGAGAGAAGAAAGAAGAAAGAAGAAAGAAGAAAGAAGAAAGAAGAAAGAAGAAAGAAGAAGAAAGAAGAAGAAAGAAAGAAGAAAGAAAGAAGAAGAAGAAAGAAGAAAAGAAGAAGAAAGAAGAAAGGAAGGAAGAGAAGAAAAAAAAAAGAAGGAGAAGGAGGAGGACAGAAGGAGGGGAAAAAAATAAAAAATAAAAATAAAAATAAAAAAAAAGGAGAGAAAGTCAAAATCATCTAAATGTGCTACACTCAAATGTGGCTTACTACTATAGGCTTTATTATTATTATTATTATAATTATTATCATCATCATTATCATCATCTTGTGACATTGTTATTTGTTTGAAAACAACGTAGCATTGAGAAAAACAAAAAACAGATACACAGAGAAAAAAATAAACAAATATATGTGTTGTATCACAAACACAAGAGAGAGATTCTTGATACATTGTAACAAGGTTGGCGAGTACAATGTATCCCATTGTTTTCAGTCCTATTTTCGGGAGACACAGCGCATTGCGTGGGAGACAGCGAGTGCAGTAAAGGGGTGTGGTGGGGACAATTATTTTTTTTAAACGTTGAGGTTCTTAAAATGGATAAAATTTATATCAAAATAGATTTAAATCGTAAAAGCATAAAAAGCTAAAAATGAAAGATTGATTTGTATTCCCACGCAGTGAAACGTTTAATTCTCTCGCCCGTTGGAAAGAAAACCCTAATGACTGTACAGGAATGAGATCAGCGCGTTTTTGAAGCCTCTGCAAGCCGCCGTTTGTACGATTATGGAAATCTAATACACTCAGAAATGGGAATCCATTTGTAAACAAAGCCTGGAGCCGGTTCAGCAGGTTTCACTATAACAATCAGAAATGCCACGCTGACTCCGTACAAGTCACTACAAGGCAGGGAGGCCGCACCGCCAGGAGACTGACTGACAGCAACCTCTTCAGGGGGAACTCTGGGCGTAGGGAAATGAGGTCTTCTAATTGAAAAAGCAGCTTTTAATTAATTGCATTTTAAAAAATTTGGGATAAGAATGTGAAAGAGTTAAAATGCTCTCTGGTTGGCTTTCCAAAACTAGGATATAGAAAAAAAAAAAAAATAATAATCTGAATAATATTTAATAACAACAACAACAACCTAGAAGTAAATTTGGAAAAATAAAAAATAATCTAAATTATAAAAAGATATAGTATTTTTTGTATGGATTTTTAATTCTCTAAATAATTTATTTCCAAGTTACTTAAACAACAACTTGGAAATACATTTTGAAAAATATTTTTTTTTTATATATAATAGGTTAATTGGCTTCTGTCTAAATTGGTCCTAGTATATGAATGCGAGTTGGGGACCTTAGATGGTAAGATCCTTGAGGGTAGGGACCGATGTGAATGTACAATATTATATATATATATATATATATATATATATATATATATATATATATATATATACACACACACATACACACACATACATATATATACACACACACACACACATATATATATTATATATATATATATATATATATATATATAGATATATACACACATACATACACACATATACATACACACACCATATATACACATTTTTCAAACTAATTTAAATTCCTAGGTATATTATTGGCATTGTTTATTATTATTATTATTAATAATATAAACAATTTGAAAATAAATTATCTGGAAAAATATAAAAAAAAAAAAAAAAAAAAAAAATGTAAATATATTTTTTGAAATACATATGTAGCGGGGTGTTCAATTTAAGGGAAGTGTCTGAGTGGTAAACAGGCTCAGACACATTAAATTGATAGGATTCATGGACCATTTTCGTTCTCAGGGGTTAATGCTGGTGATGTGTTCCCTGTGGCCGGTGGGTGGCGCTGCCATTCTGGGCCAGGGTTGAACCGCGAGTGTAGTGCTGTGCCTTTTGTATCCCCTCTTGGCAGCTGTACTGCGGGGCGGGGAACCTGCTGTGCATGCCAGGAGAGGATATAAAAGGGGCAGACATCTTCTGAGAGGGGTCGTCTACGCCCAGGCACCTTCAGCCTGGGTGTGTGTGGTTCGTCATCTCCAGGTGCCCTAGGCCCGGAGGCCTTGTTCCGGTTCCACCTCAGGCACCGTTGCAGTAACGGTGCCCTTCGGCTGGGGTCCGCGAGGGATCGAGGAGTCCAGGGTGCCGCCTTGCGAGTGGACCCGCACCCTAAGAGAAGGGAGGATCCTGTTCCGAAGGACCGGTGCTGTGGACACGGTGAAGGAAGGGGTCTGTTGACTCTCTGGGGGGGATGTCTTCTCCCTGAAAGGGGCTATGTCCTAGGAAGGAACCAAGCTTCATCAGGTCAGTGGCAGTGACCTTATCCACACGGTCTGTGGCAGAGACCATGCGCCAAAACTGTTTGAGAATCTGGACAGTCCTAAGAGTTTGAGCTACGTTTGTGCCTGGACCTCCTCCACACCTTAAAGCTGTCCTGTGTCTTTACTCCAACCTTTCTTCTATCCAAGAGACTATGTGTTGTGCAAGTGGAAAATAAAGATGGAGTTGGACTTTCAGCTGGTGTGGACATTTTACTTTTCTGGGGAAGTCAAGGACTTGCATCTACACACTGTAGAGGTGAGAAACATTCTCAGGAGGACTTTATACTCCGGCTGCAGACAAGGCCCAAAATCAACACCACCTAACCTCTTAACACGGGAGGGTACAGGCTTGTGGTGCGGTGTGCCCCTTTCTCCTAAGAGGAGTCGAAGCAGACAAGGAAAAAGGGGGTCTGTGCGCTACACATTATAAAAAAATATTTTACAAATGTAATAATATATATATATATATATATATATATATATATATATATACACATATACACACACACACACACATACACACACACACACATACATACATACATACATACACACACACACACTTTCCCGGGTGCAATTCAAACTGGCAGAGACACCAGTGATGTGCAGTTCCTTGCGGACCAGTGGGTGGCGCTGTCGCCTCGGGCTGGGGTTGAACCATCATTGTGCTGTGCCTCCTTTTGTCCTCCCTCGGCAGCGGTATGGTGGGGCGGGGAACCAGCCGTGCTTGCTGGGAGAGGGTATAAAGGGGCCGGCCATCTTTGTCACGGGGTCGAGTCCCAGGTACCTTCAGCCTGAGGGCGTGTGGTTCGTGTCGGTCCTCTAGGCGCCCTAGGCCTAGAGGACGTCCGGAGGTTGTGTTCCATCCCAGGCACCTTTGGCCTGGGGTGAGGTACTCAGATGAAGGTCTGGAGCTCAGTGCCCACCACTGAGTTCCGCGAGGGAAGGAGATCCTAGGGAACCCCGGGGATTGGGAACCCGAATCCAGAAGGCATAATGGACCGGGGGGAGCTCCTCACTTGTAGACCCGGTGCAGCATATTGCCAGTGATGGGTGAGCCTCTCATCGGAGACCACCTGGAAGGAAATCCCCCCTTGCTAGGAGACCTCAGCCCACTTTCAGGAAGGAAAGTGGAGAGTTCAATGTGTCTGGGCCTATTCGCATCCACACCTCCTTTTCTGTTCTTTAAAAGGGAGTTCAACTGATTATGCTGTTCACTCGAGAAGAATAAAGGAGTGTTGGACTTTAATGGTGTGGGGCTCTTTTCTGATGGACATTGTTCAAGGTAACTCCAGGTGCACAACACTGACCCGAAGGTAGAGAAAGAACTTTGCTTACACCGCACAGACACATGTGGTGAAGGCTTGGCGTGGGGACCCCGCTCTCTCCCCTCTGAGGTACCCCTAGACAAGAGAAAGACGAGCTGATGCAGAGAGGGGGGTGAGGAGGCCGCTACATAAAAAAAAAAAAAAAAAAAATGTAAATTATTATTTGGAGCAAAAAGATATACAAGAATATAAATATTAGAAATATGAATGCATATAGTATAAGAATAATATTATAAATAAAATGTTTTTAGGTCTGTTTGTGACCCCATTAGCGAGGATTTTTCCAGCACCTCTTGTTCTTGTGTCAGCCATAAAAGAAATATGGAGAGCAGTTGTCACGAGACAGGAAGTCCTTTTATAAGTCGCATGTGGATGAGGGGTTAAGGAGGAACCATTTAAAAAAAAAAAAATAATAATAAAAAAAAAAAAAACAAACACTCTAGGAGGTTTGCATGGTCTTTTATATGAAAAACTCCCCAATAAGTATATATTGAAATGCAGCTTTCTGCTACAGAATCTGATTTAAACAGAATAAGTGACTTTCCACTGCAGATTACTCAGCACCTGCAGCATGAACATAAGTTTAAATGATTTCCGGCGTGTCCCATCTAACGCCATGATCTTGTGTCAGAGGTGACAGATTCCTTCTCAAGTCATCCGGCAGTGTCAGATGTTTACTCTCCTCACATGGGGTAAGGAGCCAGGAATTGAGCACACATGGGAAGGATCTTCTCTCCCAGCAGATGGAACAGTCCCTGTCTACACCATCTGATCCCACCTGACCAGATCATTCAAACAGCCACAGGAACCAGGACCCCCTTCTACACTTCCTCCACCACATGCCAGCCATTCCACCAAAGTCAGCTACAAACTGCTGCCATATGACAGAGTCAAGTTACCCTTCACATTGTGGAGCTTTCCCATCCCCCACTGTAATTATACTATGGGAAGGGGGTGGTGGTATTAACTAAAGGCGTATTTACGTAAAAAGAAAATAGAAGATATTTTAAGACGTTATGTTAATCATTAATTGTAATGAACTCTATAAATAAAGTTTAGCCATTACACTCCCCCCCCCCTTCCCCCTCCACTTTCCTCCCAGAGCTACAAACCCAAAAAGGAAAGACAACTGGAAGGAGGAACAGCAAAGCACAGTCACTGTGCATGACAACTAAAGCAGGAAGCCCACATACAGTATACATATGGTGCGGGAAATCTCTTCTAGCAGGTAGATCTTCAGGGGAACCTTTGTGCACACTCCCTCTAGGTACCCCGCAGACCATAGCGCTAAAGCTTGACACACACATCACAACCCGACTGACAACTATCTTTAGGTTTATCAAGTTTCCTTCCACCTTCTTCTCTTTGAAATTTCGAAACCCTCTCTGCTCTCCTACCTCGTCTTTGAATTTTGTAACCCTCTAGGCTCCCTATCCACCTTCTTCCCTTTGAATCTCAAAATCCCTCTACGCTCTCCTTCCACCTTCTTGCTTTCCAATTTCATATCCCTCTACGCCAGTGATGGCCACCCTTGGAACCCCAGATGTTTTGGAACTACATTTCCCTTGATACTCAACTACACTGCAGACTGCATGAGCATCATGGGAAATGTAGTTTCAAAACATCCGGGGTGCCAAGATTCTCCATCACTGCTCTATGCTCTCCTCCTACCTTCTTGCCTTTGAATTTAGTAACCCTCTATGTTCTCCTTCTACATCCTTGTCTTTGAATATCATATCCCTCGCTCTCCTTCCACCTTCTCGTCCTTGAATTTAATATCGCTCTATACTCTTCTTCCATATTCTTGCCTTTGAATCTCGTATCCCTTCGTGCTCTTCTTCCACCCTCTGGCTTTTCAAGGTCATATCCCGCTCTGCCCTTTCTTTCACTTTCTGGTCTTTGAATTTCTTATCCTTTATGCTCTCCTTACACCTTCTTGCCTTTGAATTTAGTATCCCATCTATGTCCTTTTGCTTTCTTGCCTTTGAATTTTTGGAACCCTCTATGCTCTCCTTCCACCTTCTTGTCTTTGTACTTCATATAATCTCTCTCTACGCTCACCTTCCACCCTCCGGTATTTCAAGGTCATATCCCTCTATGCCCTTTCACTTTCTGGTCATTTAATTCCTTATCCTTTATGCTCTTACACCTTCTTGCATTTGAATTTAGCATCCCTCCATGTTCTTTAGCCTTCTTGTCTTTGAATCCAGTATCCCTCCATATTCTTTTTCCTTCTTGTCTTTGAATCCAGTATCCCTCCATGTTCTTTTGCCGTCTTGCCTTTGAATTTTTATAACTCGCTATGCCCTCTTCCACCTTCTTGCCTTTGAATTTTGCAACCCTCTATGTTATCCTTCTACCTTCTCATCTTTGCACTTCATATCTCTCTATGCTCTCCTTCCACTCCATGGCTTTTTAAGGTCATATCCCTCTATGCGCTTTCACTTTCTTGTCCTTGAATTTCTTATTCTTTATTCTCTTACACCTTTTTGCCTTTGAATTCAGTATACCTCCATGTGCTTTTGCCTTCTTGCCTTTGAATTTAGTATCCCTCCATGTTCTTTTGCCTTCTTGCCTTCAAATTCAGTATCCCTCCATGTTCTTTTGCCTTCTTGCCTTTGAATTTAGTATCCCTACATGTTCTTTTGCCTTCTTGCCTTCAAATTCAGTATCCCTCCATGTTCTTTTGCCTTCGAATTCAGTATCCCTCCATGTGCTTTTGCCGTCTTGCCTTTGAATTTTCGTAACTCACTATGCTCTCCTTCCACCTTCTTGAATTTTGTATCCCTCTATGCTCTCTACTGAACATTTTTCAGAAGAAGTTTTGGCGAAGACTTGACCGAACCTCAATGGAAATTCTTCATCAGAATGAACGGCACCTGCCTGCATTTCATCAACATTTTCTGCGGCTCATTTGACTGATGTTTCTAGATCATTTGCTCTTTTAGCAGTCCCTACATTGTACGCTAAAACTACCATTTATATTTTGCAACAAAACCGCGCCGCTTGTAAAAAAGCCCAATAAAAGAGTGTGTTGCGCCTGACTTTGCGCTAATTAGGTAATTTCTGATCTCAGACTCCGAGATAACGAGCACCTCTGGCGGTCGCAGATGCTTGTTATCTTTGAAGGGTGGACAGATCTCCCCAACTGTCACTTGCAGGAAAACCATCTACTCAGCAAAAGGGCACTTTCAGATTATTACGCTGGAAGCCAACTGGCAATTTGTTACAGCATCGAGCACTCTTACATGAAAAAGACATGCAAGTATTTGGGGGTTGACCACTGAGCATAGCCCAGCACCACTAGGTGCTAACTGATGAAAGTTTTATGCCCCTTTACCCTTGTTCTGGGTGTTATATGCAGGTTAATGTGCGTCATTGCGTGAGTTGGTGTGTTTTATAAAGGCAGACTATTTGATTTGACTGGGCCCGTCAATGCACCTAAAACCTGACAAAGCACCCCTTTTTTTTCAATGCACCCCACTACACACATACAGTAGGGTTCCTATCCAAGTATATGGTGCAATGCAACATGCACGTTGGGATTCCATTCAATATTGGCACCACACGGTCATTGCAGTAACGAGTAGTTAAATTTGCGTTTTACCATGTTACTGAAACACACAAATGTAAAGCCAACCTTAATGCCCATAGAATTGCCCAAGAGTAGACAAAAAAAAAAAAAAAAAGAAGGGTAGAATTTTGTACAAACCCTCATATGCAATTTTTTTAAAATTGTTCAGACCATGAAATTGTATCAAATTTTACTAGAAAACTCAAGGTCAAAAACTGTCCGCATTAACCATTTTGAAAAATCGACTGTCCCGAAAACAAAAATCGGTTTCAAAATTTCTAAGAGAGTATGGCCAGCTCTAGTCCAGATTGGAAGCCCCTACTGGTATGGATTTACACACAGCTGTTGCGATGATCCCGACAGTCGAGATAAATTCCTTCATGAACTGTTTGTTTTCACTTCCCCTCTCCTCTTCTCTTTATCAGAAGACTGTGAAACCCCTACTAAACAAACAGCGATCATGGTGCCTAAATAAATAAAAAGCAAACTCATTAGGAGAATAGGCTGCTAAAGCGATTGCAGAGTTTCCGAAATGTTGCAAGCAAGAACAGTCTCATGAAAAAAAAAAAAAGAAGAAGAAGAATGGGATCCTCCAGCTTATCCTTTATACTGGACCAAGTAGGAGACTACATCTACTGTGAATTTGTTGGCATTATAGAATATCTATACGTAGGTGGATGAAAGCCAGTGCTAGATCCCAAGACGGGTCATAATACTGTATTACAGCATTGTAGAAGTCATAGTTAAAAAGTTTGCTCTAGGACAGGGGTCTCAAACTGGTGGCCCTCCAGCTGTTGCAGAACTACAATTCCCATGAGGCATTGCAAGGCTAAACAGTTACAAGCATGACTCCCATAGGCAGAGGCATGATGGGACTTTTAGTTCCGCAACAGCTGGAGGGCCGCAGGTTTGAGACCCCTGCTCTAGGGGGACCTTGGATTAAGCAATACAATTATTGGGAGGATGAACTGGTGGGACAAATCCATTCAAAAATAAAATTTGGTTTACATTGTACTGTGAGAATGGACACGTTTCAGGAGGTCATAAGAGGTTTCCTTCAGTGTTTACAATATAGGAAAGGCATTCAAGAACTGCTTATTGCAGGACAATGTTCTCATGAAATATATCAAAGAATTCCCAGTACCAAACAGAAGACGGAGAGGGAGCCAAAGGGTGGTATGCCATGCCAACCCTTCTTGGCCTATGTTTTTGGGCTTCCAACTAAAGTCAATTGCCCATCCCTAGTATTTTACGAAGGATAGGAGGTAACAAGATGGCCCCTTTGAGGTTTAGAAAATAGGAATGTCAGTCTAGAACTTGTTGGTGTAGGACAATATTCCTGTGCCAAACAGAAAAAGATTCCCAGTACACACCACCACTTTGATTCCCGCTCTCCTCTGTCTCAGAGGAGAGCGGAAGGGCGGTGGGCCATGTCTATTCTTTTTGGCCCATCAGCCTAGGCTGATGTGGTGGGTTGCTGTGGTGTGTGCCATACCTACCCTTCTTGGCCTATCGTCTTGGGCTTCCAACTAAAGCCCATTGTCTACACTTATGCCCTGTACACAAGATAGGTATTACCGATGGAAAAAAATAAATAAAAATCAGACAGAGTCCGTTGGGGATTTTTCATCGGAAATTCCAACCGTATGTGGGCCCCATCGGAGAAATTCCGATGAATTCAAATCGGAATTTTCAAATAGAACCTGTTCTATTTTTTTCCAGATGAAATTCTGTCTGAATTCCGATGGAAGTTTGATCGGAAAAAAGGTCTGATCGTGTGTACGGGGCATAAGTCACAAGATGCCCCCCTACTTCAGTGTTTAGAAGATAGAAAAGGCAGTCTAGAACTGCTTGGTGTTGGAACAATATTCAGTTGAAAACATAGGATTACCAGTACAAACAGATGACAGGGAGGAGAGAGGGAGTCAAAAGGTCTGGTATGCCATGCCGTGCCTACCCTTCTTGGCCCAATGCCTTGGGCTTCCAACTAAAATGGAATCCCTATCCTTAGCATTATACTAAGGATAGAGGCCACAAGGTGCCCCCTTCTTCTGAGTTTAGAAGACAGGACAGGTAAGTTTAGAACTACGTGATGTAGGACAATATTCCTACACCAAACAGGATAGGATTCCCAGTACAAACAGATGACAGGGAGTCAGAAGGGACGTAGGTCATGCTTACCCTTATGAGCCCATCGCCTTGGCCTTGCAACTAAAAGTTAATTGCCCATGCTTAGTTTTATACTAAAGGACTGGAGTCACAAGATGCCCCCCTCCTCAGGATTTAGAGGGGGGTCTCCAAACTTTTCAGTCTGAGGGCCACATCATTGTTTACAAAAAAATCAGGGACCCAAACAAAAATAAATCAAAAAGTCCCCTTTCTCCTCTTACATCAGGGTCCCGATCAGAGCTCATCCATAAAACATAGTGCCCCTTACATCAGGGTCCCAATCAGAGCTCATCCATAAAACATAGTGCCCCTTACATCAGGGTCCCAATCAGAGCTCATCCATAAAACATAGTGCCCCTTACATCAGGGTGGCCATCGGAGTTCCTCCATAAAACATAGTGCCCCTTACATCAGGGTCCCGATCAGAAGCAGAGACCAACTGATCAGAATTCTCAGTCTGTGCACCGAATCTGAGGTTACACTAGCTGTAGGCTGGATAAAATCTTGTTGTAGCCCGCAGGCCATAGTTTGAAGACCCCTGGTTTAGAGGTTAGGAACGGCAGTCTAGAAATATATATATATATATATGGAAAATAGGATAGGATTCCCCGTACAAAAGGGATGAAAGAGGATAGGCAGTATGCTATCCCTACCCTTTATGGCTCATCGTCGTCTTGGGCTTCCAACTAAAGAGGAACACACGCACATATCCTGATATGACTTTTTAAAACAATGTGAACTCGTACAACTATCCATAGCAACACAAGGCTCAAACTGCAAATCTAAAACCAGCAGCTGAAACAAAATGCAAGCTTGAGAGTTGACCTGCAGGTGACGAGGACAAGGATTGCATGTGAGACTTTGTATTCTTGAAATTCTTTGCACCAGGAGAGACATTGGATAGTCTGGTAAAACTGGCTTTCATTAAAAAAAAAAAAAAAAAAAAAAAAAAAAAAACACGACCCCCAAGGGAAAAGAAATAAAAAAAACAAAAAAATAAAAAAAACCAACAACTCCTTCCAGGTCTTAAGTGTCAGAAGCCGGATGCGATTTTCCAGGTATAAATCTCCTGTTCTCATTCCAATATAGACATCGCGTGTGAAAGTTACAAATAGCACCCTGCAAGGCTCTCTAGTGCCCCATGGTGTGGTGCGCTCCACTCAACATCATCTGTGTTAGAAGGGAATTTGTAGATTTTTGCCATTTTCTTTGTTTATGTCTGACACAGATCAGCCCCGGCTGCAGCCTCTCACCTTGTGACTCGCTAGAAAGTTACATTGTACAGTCTGAGTGATCACTGGGGAAGGTGGAGATTCCATTTTCCCTGTGCCGAGTTCCCAGGTCTGTTCATCTGCTGTGCTCATTATGAGGGGTTCCCACCAGCCCTGGGCCGAGTTCCCGGGTCTACACTCCTGCTTTGCCCATTATGAGGGGTTCCCACCATCCCTATGCTGAGTTATTGGGTTTGTACATCTGCTTTGCCCATTATGAGGGGTTCCCACTATGCAAGGCCAGGGTCCCAGGTCTGTACATCTACCATTATAAAAAAAAAAAAAAAAAAAAAGGGGCTCCAATAGGGTGACCACATTTCCAAACTACCATTCAGGGACACTCCTTCCCTAAAATCAACTTGTGCTGTAACGAATCACAGCACAGTGATTGGACACAAGAGGCGGGATTTATGATTTCTCCAATCACAAGCAGGGGGCGGGGATTGTGCTCTCCAGGCATTCCTGGCCAGGACAAGTACTGTCAGTGAGTAAAGCGGTGATGTGGCGGCCTTTTTTGGGGGCATCAGATTGGCCCGCGGGGTGGCTGTGTCAATTTCATTCCGGGACACTATTGTCCTGAAATGAATGTGCCCAGGACAGACCTGCAAAATGCGGGACTGTCCCGGGCAATCTGGGACACGTGGTTACCCTAGGCTCCAACCATCCATAAAAGATGATTTTTTTTTTATATTATGGAGACCAACTGGAGGAGCTGGGAACACTAAGGCAACCAAAACTATCAGGTGGGCAGGAGCAGAGCCTAGAATTATAAAAAAAAAAAAAAAAAATGGGGAGATTTGGCTGTTGGGCTATGCCTATCAGGTCCTAGTTGGAATTATAACTTTACCTTTGGGTGGACTAGCCCTTTAATCTCAGTCAGTCAATAAGAAAGGAGGCTATAGTGGGCTATGGATGTTGCAATTTTTAGTAAATTTACCAAATATAAAAATATATTAAAATAAAAACCGTACATACGCGAGTATAAGCCGATCCGAATATAAGCCGAAACACCTCATTTTACCACTAAAAAACTGGGAAAACGTATTGACTCAATTATAAGCCTAGGGTGTCCATGCCTCACTGTGCCCAATCTCCCTACCTGATCTCCGGCGCTGTGTGACTAGACTGACGAGAGAGAGACACAGAGAGACAGCAAATGATGAACCTCTTCACCAGATCCGAAGCCATGGGTGCTGGCAATGCATACGATAATGCAAAAAGAAGGGGAATGTCTGGACAGCCGCACTCCAAAAAACGTTGTAATTTTATTGTTACAATAAAAGCAAGATACATGCCACAGCAAACAGGATACAATCTGACGCTTTTCACACTGAAAATTAGTGCTTAATCATAGCGCTATGATTAAGCACCAATTTCAGTGTGAAACGCGTCAGCTTGTATCCTGCGATTTTATTTTTACAATAAACGCAACATTTTTTGGAGTGCGGCTGTCCAGACATTCCCCTTCATTTTGCAGAATAATAAAAATAATAATAATATTATTATTATTATTATTATTATTATTATTAATAATAATAATATCACACTGATGAAAACTTGAGCACTTCAATACAGGCATTTTAAAGCTCTAATTAAAAATGGGAAAAACCAATTACACATTTTTCTGTTGGGTTCAACTGGGGCGATTTCGAACCCATCTCCTTGTGGTAGATTGAAAAATCAATGTTTTACAATTACATTATCAGTTGCTTTATGGTTTCAACCAAAGATATACAACCATCTCTAGGGTGCCGTAATCTCCCGATTCCACTCACCATTTAAAAAAGCATAATCCCAGCCAGCTATTCAAGTCTACCCTAGCAGGTAATTACAAAGCATCCGAAATTGGAAGTGCCCATGGAGATTAAATCAACTTGCTGAGAAATGGAATAGTAGAAGCATGGAAGGCTATGTTTGGAAGGCCAATCTCGTCAAAACTGAGAAAGTCGCTTGTAAAATTACCTTGAAGTGCAGCTACAAGGATAATACAGAACTATATATTAGTTGGAAATAAAAGACAGGTTCCCTTTAAGGTTCCTGCATCGTTACACCTGTAGGAGGCCATTAAGCGCCTATTGACTTGCCCCCGACTCATGACCTCAGGGATGGGAAGAACTTGCTTTACCTGGCTGCCCCTCCCGCCAACTCAAGAGAACTAGAATGGGATTATGCGGGCCCCGCAGCCCCAGGAGGTGATAAAGCAGAACTTTCACTAGAAGCTCTCAGACAAGTGCCCAGTGTTTGTGGAACTTTGTTTGCACACTACAATGCCCGGCTGATCTGGAGAGGATTTATATGGTGAAATTATGAAGGAACAGAACTCACATTGCCACATCCGTAGATAATGGAAATACAAAAAGAGGAGGGGGACTATATTTGATAGGGCTATTTTTTTTGCCCTTCGTGATCATCTGTATCATCATGTTTTACCCCTGAGTGAGGGGATTACATGAGGACACCCCAATCTATGAGCCAGTATGTATATACCAAGCCCATATTCATTTGTTTTATCCCATATATAATACTTAGTGGACAATAGATTATACTTAAGACAAAACGCTAGGAGTGGCGACAAGGACAAAAAGTTGATCTCAGCGCCAAACATCCAGTAGGGAAAGGAAGTCCAAAAAGTCACACATCCCAGAAAAACCCTGTTGGTGTACGACAGCCTCAGCCCAGCCTCCAACCAGGCCAGCCCAACGCATTTCACTCTGGCGTGAAAACGCACTGGGGCCCGGGCTGAGGCCGTCATATACCTCCTTACAGGGCTTTGCTGTGATGTGCGACTTTTAGAACTTCTCTTCCCTACAAAGCGTTTTTGTTGTCTTCTCGGCCCCAAAAAAGGACAGATTTCCCACCACCTCTCATTTCTAGGAT
The DNA here is from genome assembly GCA_029206835.1 of Rana muscosa. Classification (NCBI taxonomy): domain Eukaryota; kingdom Metazoa; phylum Chordata; class Amphibia; order Anura; family Ranidae; genus Rana; species Rana muscosa. The sequence goes on along the minus strand of CM055126.1, from coordinate 55,936,683 downwards.
ATCCGGTCCCCAAGACAGGAAATAAAAAAGGAAACCTCACAGAGGTGGACAGATTGCAAAAAAACTGGCCAAGGTTCCAACCCTTCCACACTCCCAACAAAATAATTTTGGTTGGATTTCTACTTTTTAGGATCTTTAGGACAAGCTTTGGCAGCTATGTGAACATTTTGGTCTTCCGTGCATTTTATATGAATTCTATTGACACAGGAGATCACTAGACGTGTGCGATTCGTTTCGTACGAATTGAAAATTCATACATTCGGAAGCATCCGAAATACGGATTTCTATTCTTACGAATTTTATACGAAAATTTTGTTGACGTATTTCGTTTCGGGAGTGGGAGAGACGGCTCAGACTGGTAACTGGTAGTCAATGGGAGATTCAGAATTGGACAAAATAAGAATGTTCGTTAATATTGTTTTATTATTGTCATAATAATTACGATTATTTGTTATGATGAAGTTAAAAACCCAGGAAGTCAGCACAGCACAGGGATGGTGGGAGCCCCTCATAATGAGCACAGCACAGGGATGGTGGGAGCCCCTCATAATGAGCACAGCACAGGGATAGTGGGAGCCCCTCATAATGAGCACAGCACAGGGATAGTGGGAGCCCCTCATAATGAGCACAGCACAGGGATAGTGGGAGCCCCTCATAATGAGCACAGCACAGGGATGGTGGGAGCCCCTCATAATGAGCACAGCACAGGGATGGTGGGAGCCCCTCATAATGAGCACAGCACAGGGATGGTGGGAGCCCCTCATAATGAGCACAGCACAGGGATGGTGGGAGCCCCTCATAATGAGCACAGCACAGGGATGGTGGGAGCCCCTCATAATGAGCACAGCACAGGGATGGTGGGAGCCCCTCATAATGAGCACAGCACAGGGATACAGACCCAGGAGGAAGTCAGCACAGCACAGATATGGTGGGAGCCCCTCATGAGCACAGCAGGGGTACAGCCCCAGGAGGAAGTCAGCACAGCACAGGGATGGTGGGAGGCCCCCATAACGAGCACAGCACAGGGATGGTGGGAGGCCCCCATAATGAGTCGATGACTGCCATATTGAGAAAAGGTATTTTTTGCTTTTTAAATTCATCATAACGAATGTTTGTAATTGTTACGAAAAGTTAACGAATCAAAAAAACGAAAATTCGTACAAAACTAATCCAAAAATTGAATTTCGGACACAAATTACGAAATACAAAACAAATTTATTGACGGCGCACATGTCTAGAGATCACATGTTGACATCTTTAGCATCAACATGCAAACTCATGGAAGAAGAAACTGAAAAGTTACACGGCTCAACTTGAAAGAACCAATGGCAATTGGACCAGCCATTTCAACCAATTTGATCTTGATGTTCCTCAACTGATGGGCAAAGGCTGAAGCTTCTCCAATACAAATATCAAACAACGTTCATCTTCACGTTTATGGTATGGACACAGGATGGAGCATGGTGACACCTCCATCGCTAGCAAAACCTTGAACCATTAGCGTTAACATGGCTCAACTTCAAAAAACCAATGGCAATTGGTTTAGGCATTTCATCTAAACCGGTTCTCGATTATCCTCAACTGGTGCTCAAAGACTGGAGCTTGTCCCCCAATCCTATTATATCAGACAGACAACGTTCATCTTCATGGTGATTCTATGAACTCAAAAAAGGGCGTACGTTGACACCTCCAGAGTGGGCTTAGTTTGGAAAAACCAATAGTGATTGGATTAGGCATTGCAACGAATCCGATCTCAGTATTCCTCATCTGGCAGCCATAAACGTGAGCTTCTTACCCAAGCCTACATCAGAAAACCTTCATCTTCATTTTATGCTATGGACACAGGATGGTTTATGTTGACACCTCCAGTGTAGGGTGACCACATTTTCAAACTACCATTCAGGGACACCCCCCCTTCCCAAAAATCAGCTTGTGCTGTAACGAATCACAGCACAGTGATTGGACACAAGAGGCGGGATTTATGATTTCTCCAATCACAAGCAGGGGGCGGGATTGTGCTCCTCCAGGCATTCCCGGACAGGACAAGTACTGTCAGTGAGTAAAGAGGTGATGTGGCGGCCTTTTTTGGGGGCATCAGATTGGCCCGGGGGGGTGGATGTGTCAGTTTCATTCCGGGACACTATTGTCCTGGAATGAATGTGCCCGGGACAGACCTGCAAAATGCGGGACTGTCCCGGGCAATCCGGGACACGTGGTCACCCCATCCAGTGCTGGCCCAGCCTGGATTGGATCAGGCATGTTAACTAATCTGATCTCAGTTACCCGCAACTGGCACCCGTCCATGTAGGCAGATGCAGTCTGTTTTCTCCACTGTAGGTGGCACTCGAACAGGGTGATACTGCAGGTGGAGAGGAAGTCAAGAGAAACCTGTTTTTTCTATGGTTTCCTTGGTCCCCTGGGAGCAGCATCCCAATTGGCTACGCTGCATCCAGGTGACCCTGGTGGCCATCTTGGGTCAAGCAGAGTTTTTTTAAGTCCCTGCCCCAGGTTTTGCCATGTTTGCAAAGTAGGGAGAACTCATCCGTCTATCAGGGACAGTACTAGTGGTAGCATAGCTCTCAACTGTCCCCGATTTGGAGCAATGTCACCTTCCTCATTTTGGTCTGATCTATATAGTTGTTAGAGCTGGGCGATTTTGGCCCCAAAAAAATCTGCGATTTAAAAAAAAAAACAAAAAAAAAAAAAAAACACGAACTAGATTCACGATTCGAATCAAGTTTTTTTTCCCTGATGGACATCGCGCCGGTCCTAAGGAGCTGCAGGCAGGAGTTTTTAGGCGAGGCTGCGGCTTTGGCCTAGTCCGCCGTGATCCTGGGAAAAGGCCGCGGACTAGGCCGAAGCCGCGGCCTCGCCTAAAAACTCCTGCCCGCAGCTCGCCGCGATGCTGGGAAAAGGCCGCGGCTTCGGCCTAGTTTGCGGCGTCTGGCCTTTTCTCAGGATCGCGGCGAGCAGGACTTTTTAGGAGCGGCTTCGTCCGTGGAGTGCCGGTCCTATAGAAAAAAATAAATAAATCGATTTGGTAAAAAATTTGAATCGACTTGCCCTTGTAACTTGATTCAAAAATCGATTTTTTTTCCCCCCAGCCCTAATAGTTAGATAAAAAGTGTTTTTTTTTTTTTTTTTTTTAATATATATATATATATATATATATATATATATATATATATATATATATATATATATATATATATATATATATATATATATATATATATATATATATATATTTTTTTTTTTTTTTTTTTTTTATTACACACAACAACAAAAAAAAAAGCGTTTTCCGGTGCTAAACCTTTCACCAGTTACTAAAATTACTGCATTTGTAAATACCAAAAGCCAATATAGAAGCAATAGTAGCGTGGGGGGAAAAAAAAAAAAAAAAAAAAAAAACACAACACACACTTGTGGGTTTAACTAAACTTTTTTTGGACAACTATTCTTTAAGGGGGCGTGGCAGGGGGTGTGTCCTATGCCTGCACACTTTTGCTGATAGGCGTCCCTCATTCCCATCTCAAAAAGTTGGGAGGTATGGTGGTAGGGAAAGGTTCCAAACAACTGGCCACTTCCATGCCTAGAACTGGCCTTCACAGAAAAAGGAGCACATGTAAGAGCAACGCATGCAAAACAAAACCAAAGAAAAATTCCCTACTTAACTCACCAGCCAGTCCGCAACCAACCGAATTGTCCTGTCTAACAGTTCACGTTCAAAACAGGGGTTTTATCATCACACATTTGCAAATACATGCGTAGGCTGGAGAGCCGATCCAAGGCACCCCAGTATTATCTGCAGTCCTAGCTCCATAGTAGAAGGACTGCATTCTAATGGATAGAGGGCAGGTGGGCCTGGAAGTTGCCCACCCCTCCTTAAAAAAAAAAAAAAAAAAAAAAAAAAAGGCACAGGGGTGCACTGGGCACCAAGCACAAAAGGTTCCAAAAAAGTAGGGAATGATCAGGGCCTATGAATACTTTTGGATTGGACCGGCCACGCCACACTCTACTTCCCTTGGTAAGCGTTCTCTTCAGCTCAAGCCTACCACCGATGACCCAAACGGGCAGGCCAGGACTTAGGGTAGGGTGACCAGACATCCCCGGTTTCAGGGGACAGTCCCCGGATTGAGGACACTGTCCCCGGACCAAGTCTGTCCCCGGTTTTGTCCCCGGATTGGATTTGAACAGGGGCTGGGGCAATTTCAAAGACAGTCAGTGCAGAATATAAAAAAAAAAAAAAAAAAAAAAAAAATTAATAACCCCCCCCCCCCGCCGCTCCTACTAGCTTAGGGGGGGTGTATTTTTTCCCCATTATCTGTGCCCCTTTCTGATGATCTTGTGCTGGTCGGAGCGGAGGAAATATTTCTTCAGTTTCGGGCGCATGCCCATCCAGCTCCGCTCAAATGTTCTTCTGCCTTGGCTCAAGTCCCGGCCAGCCGCCTGCCTGTCTCCTTGCCTTCCCTGGTGGAGTGATCTTCCTCCGCTCTCCACCCAGTAGTAGCCGGGGCCCGGAAAGTCATGCCTCGTACACACAACCGGTTTTCCCCAGCAGAAAAAAAAACCTACGCTTTTCCCGATGGGATTCCTCTCAAGCCTGCCTTGCATACACACGGTCACAAAAAAGACCGCTGAACTTTTGAATGCCAAGAACACGGTGACGTCAAAGACTACGACGAGCCGACAAAATGACGTTCCATGCTTCTGAGCAGGCGTCGAATTGTTTACGAGCATGCACGTTTTTTTTCCCCTCGGGAAAGCCTATAGAGGACCGGTTTTCTCGGCAGGATTTTTTCCTGACGGGAAAAAAGAGAGCTGGTTCTCTTTTTTTTTTCCCGTGAGTTTTCCCCCATCGGGAAAACTGCGATGGAGCATACACACGGCCGGTTTTCCCAGCCAAAAGCTATCATGGCAGTTTTCTCGTTGGGAAAACCGGCCGTGTGTACGAGGAATAAGACTTAACAGGCTGTGAGGCGGGCGGCGGCGGCAACGGGCAGAGAATCGCTAATTGCCGCTATTACTAGTAAAGAAAAAAAAATATGTCCCCGGATTTCATTTTAAAAATCTGGTCACCTTAACTTAGGGTGGTGGGGGCCCCTGGGCTTGAGTCACTTTCGGGCCCTACCTTCTATACGTTACTTTAAATAGAACAATTGAATGAAAAAATTAAGAGGAAGTAAACCCCAGCCGATTTTTGCAGTTTTTCAATTATTACACCACAAAGCTCCCAATTCACTCCCTGGTCATCTCTCACCTCGATTACTGCAACTCCCTCCTCATTGGCTTACCTCTGCAAATTTTATCGCCCCCTTCAGTCCATCATGAATGCTGCTGCCAGACTCATCCACCTTACCAACCGCTCTGTGTCTGCTTCTCCTCTCTGTCAATCCCTCCACTTGCTTCCGCTCACCCGACTAATTAAATTCAAAATACTAACAACTACCTACAAAGCCATCCACAACACTGCCCCCAGCTACATCACTGACCTAGTCTCTAAATACCAACCTAATCGTTCTCTTCGTTCTTCTCAAGACCTCCTGCTCTCTCATCACCTCCTCCCATGCTCGTCTACAGGACTTTTCCAGAGCCTCTCCAAGCCTATGGAACTCCTTACCCCAATCTGTCCGTCAATCTCCTTCTGCATTAGCTTTTAGAGCAGTGGTTCTCAACTCCTGTCCTCAGGGCCCACTAACAGGCCAGGTTTTATGTATTACCTTGGGGAGATGCAGACTAGAATACTGCAATCACTGAGCAGCAAATGATATCACCTGTGACGTATTTCAGTTATCCTGCAAACCTGGCCGGTTAGTGGGTCCTGAGGACAGGAGTTGAGAGCCACTGTTTTAGAGGATCCCTAAAAAACCTTCTCTTCAGAGAAGCCTATCCTACCCACACCTAAAAACTGTATATTCATTTTGTCCACCTGATCATCCCCCACAGCTACTACCCTTTGTTTGACTTGACCCTCCCTTCTAGATTGTAAGCTCCGACGAGCAGGGCCCTCTTTTCCCTTTGTATTGAATTGTGACTGTACTGTTTTCCCTGATGTTGTAAAGCGCTGCACAAACTGTTGGCGCGATATAAATCCTGTATAATAATAAATAAAGTTATAACAGCTCATCGCAATGCAATACATAGATATATATCCCCCAAAAATTAGGCCTGCAAATACTGTATATACTCGAGTATAAGCCGACCCAAGTATAAGCCGAGGTACCTAATATTACCCCAATAAACTGGGAAAAACATATTGACGCAAGTATAAACCTGGGGGGGGGGGAATGTGCCCATTGCCACCTCACTGTGCCCATTGCCCAACCTCACTGTGCCCGAGTCAGTGTACCTGAAAATCTTCTGCGGCCGGTGTCCATTGTTTAATTATCGCGGCTTTCTCCTGGTCCCTTCTGTGATAGGCGTTTCCAGCAAAACACTGTTGAGTGTTCCGCCTATCATGGAGGTCCTCTCATTCTCGGACTCTGTTTCCCAGCAGGCACGGTGTTCAGTGTTCCGCCAATCACGGACGTCTTTTCATCCTCGGACAAGAGAACGTCCATGATAGGCGGAACACTGAACACAATGTCTGCTGGGAAACAGAGTCCGAGAATGAGAGGATCTCCGTGATAGGCGGAACACTCAACACAGTGTTTGCTGGAAACGCCTATCACGGAAGGGACCAGGAGAAAGCCGCGATATTTAAAACAATGGGCGCCGGCCGCAGTATAAGATTTTCAGGTACTGACTCGAGTATAAGCCGAAGGGGGTACTTTCAGCCCTAAAAAAAAAAAAAAAAAAAAAAAAAGGGCTGAAAAACTCGGCTTATATATGGTACCTTTTTTAGGAAGGTTTCGTTCTCTGTATTTCTGGGTATCTCAAGCGCCATTCGTACTGCCGTTATGCGATTCAAATTATGACGTCGCTTCTGCCCTTACTGTGTCCCTATCGGTAATCTCGCGCATGCGCCATAACCATTCATTGCTGTGTCTGCGGCTGCCATTTTCTTTCACTCCCCTTTTGTGACGTCTTCTTTAGTCACACGGGGGAGTATCAGGAAGAGTGGAAGGAGCTAAACACCGCAAGACTTCTCCTCTGTGTCGGACAGAGGGGAAGTTCTCACAGACTGCATTCCAGCAAGCTTTAAATGCCGGTTTAGATGGGGTAATGTGCGCAAGCGCGGGGCCCCCTATTGGGCGGGGCCCATGGGCTTGAGCCCAGTCAAGCCCAATGGCAAGTCCGGCCCTGCAGACGGGTGTCCCACCAGGCTGTTGCACTGTTCTACTAGTTCCTCAATACATTGCTTTCTGCACATTCCCGGCCTCCGTGTAGTTACTGCCGCTGCACCTACTGAACACCCATAGACATGACCTTGCCACCCAATCCCCCCCCCCTATCGGACATCTGGGTTCAACTTGACACCTCCAGTGCTGGCTCAACATGGAAGAACCAATAGCGATTGATCCGGCATTTCAAACTAAAAATTTGATTTTGGACGTCCTCATCTGGCTTATATAGCCATGAGCTCATCATCCAATCCCGTATCAGAGAACGTTCGCCTCACATCTGCGCCCAACTTTGTTCTACAGAAAACCTTCAACTGAAGTCCCTAAACCACCGGGGGCCACAGGTGGTCCATAAAAACCCTGGTTTGACATGCCTGCTCCAACAGGCCGCCTGAGATCAGACAGCATGGCCTTTTCCCTTTCAGACAGCTTTACCAGTCACTCCTTTAAAAATCGGCTCAGCTTGCACTTTAGATCAATCGTCCCTTTAAAATCATCATTCTACTATCTAATTAAATCCAAAGTAACCGCACAAACTGTGTCACGATGTGCAAGCTCCCCTCTGGCAGCGTCAGACCCAACACGACTTCCAAGTCCCGATTTTTTTTTTTTCTTCTTTTTTAAAGCCCTCAGCAAAAATTTCCCATGATGAAAGCAAAAGAATTAGAGACCCTTTAATTATGAAGATCGTTTGTTTTCCCGATTTAAAGCCTGACACACGCTGAAGAATATGCAACCCTTTCATCTCCGGGACGTTCCAGTGCAGGACAGCCATGGCAAAAGGTTTTCCCCTCTTCTGCGGCGCGCACGCGTTCTCACTCAAAGTAATGGAATTAACCGCCCTCTTGCTCCCGCTGGGTAGGCCTGAAAAGGCTGCGGCCATATTGCTTTGGAAATCGGCAAAAACGGCAGGAGACAGGGGCTCTTAGGTCTCCAGCAGAGGCACTTGATTTCAAGCCGTATTGTCGGCTGTAAACAGAGCGCCAGTAGCCGTCTCTCTGCCCTGCACAACGCAAAAGAAGCGGGGGCTTGTAAAGCTTCTCGCATGGCAGAGCTCGGTAGGGGAAAACTGCCTCTTTTCAGAGGGGCTTTCTAATTGTGGCTGGCATTAAAAAACGGAGCTGAATGGAAAAATAAAACACCGGCTGAGCCGGTCAACAGCGGCGGCGGCCACCCAGCGTGCCTTATTCACTGCCGGGTAAATAATTCTCATAATATATTAGGATCACGCACAAAGCAACAAAAAAAAGTTACTTTATAGCCTTGTTTATTATATATTGTGAAATTTGTATTGAAAACACGTCTAACGACTCCATTGAGGATAAAAATTTCCAAGTTCGCGAAATGCATTTGATATTCGTCCGCGAGCCAATATTAGACCACATATTAAACTGGAGGTTATTAAGGTTGTTAAAAAGCCTATCTAAAAAGTCTAAGCTCTCAATGGGAGTATTGTCACCAAGACTAAAAGTGATGGGAAAATCCAAAATTTGTGGGAGTTGACCAGAACAAGAATAGGAGTAAAATGTTGAGAGAAAAAATTAAAAAGATGATAGAGAAGAGAGAAGAAGAAGAAGAGAGAAGAAGAAGAAGAGAGAAGAAGAAGAAGAGAGAAGAAGAAGAAGAAGAGAGAAGAAGAAGAAGAAGAGAGAAGAAGAAGAAGAAGAGAGAAGAAGAAGAAGAAGAGAGAAAGAAGAAGAAGAAGAAGAAGAGAGAGAAAGAGAGAGAGAGAAAGAGAGAGAGAGAAAGAGAGAGAGAGAGAAGAGAGAGAGAGAAGAGAGAGAGAGAGAGAAAGAGAGAGAGAGAAGAGAGAGAGAGAGAGAAGAGAGAAG